>BSBK01000310.1:5000-75000 GCA_027943335.1 Chamaecyparis obtusa
AAAATCTATAGCATCTCCTAAAAAAAAATTGCAAATCTACACTAACCCTTTTCCATCTCATTCAACTAATACCATTGAGTCTACTCAACGTTCATCTTCTTCTCAATGGGTTGACTATAATATGGAATTTTATGAAGCTAATCATGTTCTCAACCTTATTGACCAAGTCAAACCTAACCCTCGATCTGATTCTTACATTACCTTTGACTCTATCAAGACAATAAAGCACCTGATGGTCCCCTCTACATTTTTGCAAGGGTAAATAGTCTTCCTTCTCATGGTTTCCTTATTGATCATACTTGCATGGTGAATGTGATAACTAAAAAAATTATTTTTAGTAGATGATTACAATGTGATTCTTATGATAAATCTGATGTTATTATCCAAACTTGCAATGGTTTCCTTTATCCTTCCTATGGTTCCATTTCATTTCCTGTTGAAGTTGGTGGTAAAATTTTAGATGTTACTATTGCCCAAAATTTCCCTCCATGCAATTTTGGCCTAGTCTGGTTCTGTCCTCATGCTTCAAGCCCTATTAGCACCTTGAGAAAATTTCATGGCTTTAGCAACTTTCCCCTAGTCTCTGCAGTGTTTTGTTCTGTCTCTGGCATCAAAAGACCTAGGTCAAAATTCATAAAAGTAGCCGTTGAATCAAAAAACCCTAAGAACCCTTTGGCCGGTTATGTTTCTTCATTACCTTGTTGGCCACTTAAAATCCTTATTCAGCATGTGCGCTTTTCATTTTCCTTTAGTCACCAAATCGCCTAGTCCCCAACCAAATACCCTTAACCTTTAGCGACTTGGCGACTATGCTCGCTAGATCTTTTATTTTTGGTAGTCTAGCCCTTAACAACTACCGATCTGGTGGGTGGTTAATGTTTGGCATCACGGTTTCAGTTTTTGGAAAGGCTAAGTATCAGTTAGATATGACGGTCATTGCTATTTTGTTGAGTGAAGATGCAAGTGTTTTAAGATCACGACATAGCAATGGTCATCAATCTTCCTTTTCACTTAGCATTGCAGGCTGTTAGTGGGTCCAGTGCCATGCAGTCCAACATGGTGGTTTCTGATTTATCAGTAGGTTCTAACTTGGCAGGTTGTCAGTGGGGCCATTTTATCCCTGAAGGTTATGGCTCGGATGCATCTCGTGGCTTTTTATATCGTTGATAAAAGATGCACGAGACTTAGCACCACGGTATAATGATAGCCATTGATTCTACTTTATAACCCAGGCTCTAACAGTGGGTCTGTTATCAGAGGTAGCCTGCTATGTGTGTCCGAGTTGTCAGTTTCTTGTTGGCCGACTAGTTTGCAACATGGAGATTTCTCAGTGGGCCCGTGGGGTCAGATTTTCTCAAAGGATTAAAGTCTAATCAAATCTTGTGGTCGTCATTACACCGCAAGGATGAGATGCTCATTTTTTAGCATCGTGGTGTAGCGACAACCGTCCGATGGAGTTCTTAGTTGGTCATGGGTCCAATGTGCCATGTCATTTTGACGTGCTCATTTCTGATTGGTTGCCGGTCTATCAAGGTGGCTAAAGACTTTTCAAAGGGTTTTTGACTATTTTTAAAGTCGATCTAAGCTATTCATCTACCAGGAGAAACTATGATCAATGGTTGTGTTTTAAAATTTGAATTGCTAGCCGTTAAATTCAAAGTTGAGTATTTTCCTGCAAGGTTTTTGCTAGGATTTTGATCCAACAACCATTTACGACAAGATTGGTAGCTCAAAATTGAATTCCTCAGGACAGTGGAGGTTGAGGGAATAATGAAATAGGATCTGATAGCTAGCGCCTACCAATTTTGTGGGGTACCATGTCATGTTCTTGCATTGGAAAAACATTAAGAGTTGGTGCCACCTTTTTGCTAGTTATACAATTTAAAACTCAAATATCTGTAAAGATTGGATATGGAGCATACATGGTGAGTTCAAGTTGTAGAAGGGTAGATGGATCAAGGTGGATGTGTCTATAGGTGGACTCAGTAAAGAGATATACATGCAAAGATAGTATATGATCAGCTAGATATTTTAGAAATACATGATGATCAGAAGGACATTTAGGGTTTGATTATTTTTATGCAAATCAATGTAACCCTAGTTATGTTTTACTCTGGCATGTGTGCCAAAGGGAGGTGTATATATTATTTTTGGAGCCTTTTAGAGCAGAGAGTTTTACACTTGTAAAAGGAGAGTTCTTCTTTCTCAGAAAGTTATTCATGGCATTCTTTCCGCCCTCTGGCTTTCTACATTCTGTAACCTTTCATTGGTTGTTTAGACATTGCTGAGGTATTTGTGACATTCTTTCTGTCCCTATCCTTTCTTGTTTGAACTATCTCTTACTGAATTGAAGTGTATGCATGTTCTCAATGATATCTTAGGGTTCCTAGTCCCTCTTTCTTTCTGCAATTTGTGTATTACTGTGTCTGATTTGATTTGAATGCTCTTTTGGGTATACTTCAACCCCCTGACAAGCTTGTCTCATTCCCATACCTAGTTGCAGAAGTGAATGTTTGCTCGCAGGTCATAGTCTATGTCTTATGTTCAGACCTCTCTATGAAATACTTATGCAAGCCTATTTAGTAAGTTGTGATCTCTTAGACCTAAGTTCTTTACTGATTTCATCCTATATGCTGAAGTTCATACCATATTTTCAGTGTATCATCTAGTAGGTAGTTTACTTTTCAAGTCATTTCCCTTTCAGCATTCCTTCTATCCCTTTGTCCTCAAAGATTTACTTTCCTATCTAGAAGAAAATTAAGGTGATTATCCAAGAGGAACCAGCCTAGAACCTAGAGGTCTCATCTTAGTTAGCATAGGTCCCACAACCTAGAGATGATTCCCATGTTATACTAGGTTATCAAGACCAAGAGAGCTTGAAACAAGGGTGCAAACTTAATGTATAACAATTCTGGCATGCTCGGTGGGACCAGGTTCAGATTTATGTTCAAAGGTGTTGTTATAAGTCCAAGGATTCATATTTAAAGATACCTCACCTTGGGTATAACATTTATAACAATAAAAGTTCATTTTGAAAAGATTATGTTATCTCTGATATATTGATTGCATAACATAGACTTTTAGAAATCTTTCTACCAAGTATATCTGGTGACTCCACTGATTTCACAGATCTAGGCTAACCTTGTTCAAAGTTTATGAGAAAGATTGAGACTAGAAGCTCAAAGCCCACTAAATTTTCAAAGTTGCCCTCAAAAAGGAGCTACAAAGGTAGGACAAATCAAAGAACATCTCCTGCAAGGAGAGTACAGTCTACACCACCTGATACTTTAGAAAGGAGACCTTTGTCCTTTCATCGCAGGAGAAGAGGAAGATCTCTAACCAAAGATCTAGAAGAAGATTCAAATCCTACATCAAATACAACTCATACAGTTGCTACTCAATAGATTTCAGCTCCTACAATGGCTAGGTAGTTTTCTTTTGCACCTTTCAACCAGGGGAGTCCATTAGTCTTTATTGTACATAATGATGTGCCCTTGGTAGCATTAAAGAGTCTACCTAATTTCACAAGTGAAGGACAAACCACAACTTTTGAGCACATAAGAGATGTGACCACTATCTGGAGCATACACAACATAACTCATGAAGATGTGGCCACCAAATTATTAGCAACCTCTCTCAAGGGTAAGGCTCTTGAATGGTTTAGAACTCTAGCTTTTGGTTCCATCAATTCATGGGATGGATTAGGGGATGCATTAAGTAAGCATTTTGAAGATAAATCAGACAACTTGTCTTTGGTTGAGTATTTGACAACCATAAAAAGAGACCCCCGAGAGTAGATGATAGATTATAATAATAGATTCCTCAAGACATGGAATAGAATTCTAATCTCAGTGAGACCATCTGTTGATCATGCCTTCCTATATTTCTTACAAAGCTTGAATGATCAGATCTCTATCATGATCCAATCTATCGGTGGTACCTCTTTACCCCAAGCTTTTGACCTAGCCATCAAGGCTAAAAATTGTTTAATCCAAGAAGGCATGATAGCAAGAAGGCCACCCATGCCTATTTTTCCTAGCCTTCAGCCTATTGCACCTCTACAAGTACCTCCTTTTACCCCTATTCCTACCATACTAGCACCTCAGGCTAGTACTAGTGGTCAAGAGCTAAAAACAAGTTTCTCTCAAGAGCTGCAAGAGATAAAGAATAGCCAGCAAACTAGTTAGCAAGAAATGACAAATTTGTTACAAACTTTAACTAAAGAGGTCACAAACCTAAAGAAGCAAGGGCAAGAAATCAGACCACCCTTTTAGCCACAATGTCAAGGTCCTAATCAGCAATATCAAAATCAAGGACAGCCTTATCAACAAAATAGGCCACAATACCAAGGAGGTTATCAAGGGCAAAGACAAAATTTCAATCAAAGACCATTCCAACCATACAACCCTGCACCCCTTAATTTTGCAAATCTAGTTAGGGACATGGTTCCTAGTCAAAATAATCTGGCTATGGATAATGAATGGTGTTTCCCTTGTAATTAGCCTCATAATTAGGCTACATGTTCAAATGGATGGATGAACCAAGCTCTAATGGTTCAAAATGCCTCACAAGCTCAATCAGAGGCTTCTTCCAATGGATCAGTTCCTCAACAAGAACCACAAGATAATGAGACTGCTCTTTTCAATTGGGAGCAACAAGACTTGAATGGAGTCAATGATGAATTTGCCATCGCTGCCAACACAAGGGCAAAGAGGAGCTCAAGACATGGAGTGAGAAGATTCTGGAATTAAAGCTACTACATCTGTAGAGCCACTCAAGCAAGCTACTCCTACCATACCTAAGAAGGTTCCTATCATTACAAGCAAAGAGAGCTAGGCTCTTAGAGAGGTGGAGCCCATCATAGTAAAAGCACAACAAAGAGTACACACTGTGACACCTTTCAACATTGTAGACAACATGAAGAAGGTGAACATTACTATGTCTATGTGGGACTCTTTGGCTATCCCAGGGCAACCTAAGATTTTGAAGAAGGCTATGACTAAGATGACAACTCCTCAACCTACAAAAGAAGCTACAAAGCCAGTGTTGGTTAATACTAATCAAGAAAAGGAAGCTCCAGGTTACAACTCCAAAGCCAATACCATTCAAGGTAGGAACTCAAAGCCACCTCCCTTTTATGTATCTTTAATTATTGGAGAATCTTTAGTACATAATTGTATGGTAGATAGTGGAGCTACTAGTACTGTAATGCCCAAAAAGGTGGCTGACCAATTAGGACTTAAATATGAACCCTTCCAAAATAAGGTTACACAACTTGATGGATCCTTAGTCAATACTATAGGTGTGGCCAAGGATACCGGTCTAATCCTCCATGCAAGTCCTAATTTTTCCATTTCACTTGATATATATATCATAGATCTCCCTGCATTATTTGCTATATGTTTGTCAAGGGAGTTTACAGCCAAGATAGGAGGCTATCTTTCTTCTAACTGGTCTCACATGCTTTTCCACACAAGATATGGTACCAAGGTTACCATTAAATCTAAGAAATTGGCCGCACATCATATAGAACCATATGTATCCAATATGATCAATGCAAATTGCCCTATATTTGATCACAATGACTTCCAAACTATCAGAGAACCAAGCACTAAGATAGAAAATATCCCTGATATTTTACTAGATGAAAGAGCTTCAGAGGCCCAAGAAAATGTTATTTGGGATGCTAGTTTGGGAAGTTATTTAATACAAGAAAGTGATACCATAGAACCAAACCTTTTCAAGGATAGTGCTGATTCAAAGGATCAAAGCAATCAGGTTTGGGAATTATTTTTTGATGGTGCTAGAAGTAGACATGGTTTTGGTGGTGGTGCTATGCTAGTGTCCCTGAAAGGAGAAAGGTACTATATAGCTTTCAAATTTAGTTTCTCCTACACTAGCAACACTGCAGAATATGAGAGTCTAGTGAATGGACTGGAGTGGGCTAGGAAAAGAGGGCTTAAGGCTTTAAAAGTTTAAGGTGATAGTGAGTTAGTAGTCAGCCAAGTGAGAGGGATAAGTCCAACTAAAAATGACACCTTGAGAGAATACAAACATAGAGTTTGGGATGCAATTGAAGACTTTTGTGCTTTCAATATTGTTGCTATCCCTAGAAAACTAAATCAAAATGTAGATAGATTAGCTGCTATTGGGTCTCAATATGACATCCCCAATAACATTTCAAAAGAAATAGACCAACAGCATATCAAAGTGATTGTTAGACCCTCTATCCCTGATAATGATACTAATTGGCAAGTGTTTGACAATGATGAACAAATTCTGCAATTCTTATTTGAAGAAGATGTTTTCTTAGAGCATAATCAGGATAGATTATTGCAGAACTATGGCGATCAAGTTATACAACTTAAGTCTAATAAGATGCCTAGAGGTCTTGTCACCTTAGAGATAGTCTTCAACAAGGATGATCAAGTTAAGAAGAACAAAGCTGGCATGGTAGTTCAACAAGAACATTGTGTTGAATTAGAGTTGGAACCAGGTAAAAGCTTACAATGTGGAAAAGTAAATACTGATTTGGAAATGCAAGATTACATCCAATTATTCAAGGAATTCAGTGATGTGTTTACATGGCAATATGAGGGCCTCAAAGGTTTTAATCTTTCCCTTGCTCAGCACACTATTGAATTAGAACCAAATGCCAAACCAGTAAGACAAAAGCAAAGGCCTATTAATCCCAAGCTTGAGCCACTTATGAATAAAGAAGTGCTCAAATTGATAGAGAGTGGTATCATATACCCCATTAAACATAATTGTTGGGTTTCCAACCTTTTTCCTATCAAGAAGAAGAATGGAGAGCTGAGGTTATGTGTTGACTTCAGGGATCTTAACAGGGCTTCTTTAAAAGACCGCCATCCATTACCCTCCATGGAGAAAATCTTACAATGTGTCTCTGGGTCTGAGAGATTTTCATTATTGGATGGCTATTCAGGATACAATCAAATCCTATTGAATGAAGAGGACCAATACAAGACTGCATTTACAACCAAGTGGGGAACCATGGCTTATCAAAAGATGCCTTTTGGTTTCTCAAATGTAGGTGCTACATTTCAAAAGGCAATGGATATGGCCTTTAAAAGCCTCATGTACAAGTTTGTACTGGTCTACTTAGATGACATAATTGTCCATTCAAAGCATGCAGCAGACCATATCAAACATCTGAGGAAGATCTTTGAAAGGTGTAGAGAGTTTTGGATATCTCTTAATCCCAAGAAATGTGTGTTTGTAGTTCATGAGGGGAAATTGTTGGGATATATAGTATCCAAGAAAGGAATCATAGTAGACCCTAAAAGAATTGTAGCTATCCTAGAGCTACCTTTGCCACATCATAAGAAAAGTCTCCAATCTTTCATAGGAAAGATTAATTTTGTTAGGTGTTTCTTGCCTAATATTGCAGATTTATTGAAGCCTTTGATAGCCATGTTAAAGAAGAGTTCAACTTTCAGCTGTACTAAAGAAGGAAAAGCTAATTTCCAAGCTATCAAAGAGGCCTTGACTAAAGCCCCTGCTCTCTTAAACCCAAATTTTAGTAAGGATTTTATCCTTTATGCTTATGGAGGTCATGATGCTATATCTACTATGTTGACTCAAGAAAATTCAAAAGGGTTGGAGCAGCCTATTGCTTTCTTCAGCAAAGGTTTAGAAGAGTATGAACAAAGATACTCTTTTGTAGAAAAACATGTACTTGTTGTGGTGAAGAGCCTTAAAAATTTTAGATGTTTATTGACCCATAACAAGGTACACTTGAAGGTTACTCATCCAAGTGTCAAAGAATTTTTTCTTTCCAAGGACCTAAATGAAAAAAGAGCTAGTTGGATTACCAAGGTAATGGAATATGACATTGATATCCAAACCACCAGGCTGGTTAGAGGAAGAGGTCTTTGTGAACATATGGTAGGGGATGAAAGTTCAGAGAAAATAGAGCAAACAAATTCATCTCTAGTTATGCATTCTACAAAAGAACATGCCAAGGCATCAGGTTGGTTGCTTGACATGGTTCATTACTTAAAGACAGGACAATGTCCTATAGGCCTAGATGCAGCAAAAAGAAGATACTATAGATTACAATCCATTCCTTTTGTGCTGATAGATGAAGTTATTTTTAGAAAGGATCACAGTGGTGTCCTTTTAAGATGCATTGATTCAGAAAAGATAGAAGATGTCCTATTTGAGTTTCATGATGGACCTTCTGGAGGTCATTTCTCTCCTAGGACTACTGCTTTTAAAATCATGAGGGACGGATACTATTGGCCATCTATCTTAAAAGATAGTCATGATTATGTAACAAGATGCATCAAGTGTGCCATGTTTATAGGAAAAGAAAGGCTTGCAGCTTTACCCCTTCAGCCAATCAGAATAGAGCAACCTTTCATGAAATGGGGCATAGACTTTATTGGTATGATTAACCCTACATCTAGTGTAGGACACAAGTGGATAATCACTACAACAGACTATTTCACTAGATGGACAGAGGCAATTGCTTTAAAAGAAGCAAATGAGAGTGCTATCTTGAGTTTTTATGATGATATAATTCATAGATTTGGCACTCCAAACTCCATAATATTAGATAATGCATTGGCATTTATAGGCCTTAAAGTCTCAGAATGGGCAATCAAAAATGGCATTTATCTGAATACAAGTTCAAATTACTACCCTCAAGGAAATGGCTTAGCAGAATCAACCAACAAGAACTTGCTTAGGATAATCAAGAAGACTCTACAGGATAACCAAAGAGATTGGAATACTAAATTGAAATTTCCCTTATGGTTAGACAGGATTACCCCAAAGAAGATCATTAGGAATTCTCCTTATGTATTAGTGTATGGTAGAGAAGCTAAGTTTTCCATTTCAACTGATTACCAGCTCTGGACTTAGCTACTCAATATGCCCTATTTGAAGAAGGAGATCCTTTACAAGTCAGGTATGCTCAACTGATGGAATTAGAGGAACTCAGAGAAAAATCCATGAAAGATATGGATTTCCATCAAGTTTAGACAAAGATAAGTTTTGATAAAAGAACTAGGGTTAGAGACTTCAAGATTGGAGATGTAGTCCTCAAGTGGGATGAATACAGACAAGGCCTAGCAGACATACAAAGTTTGACTCTTTCTGGGGTGGACCATTTGTTATTATAGAGTGCAAAGGGCCTAATGCTTTTCAACTATCAACTCTTGAAGGAGTTTCCCTACCTATATCAGTCAATGGTTTCCACTTGAAGCCCTATTTTGAGGTTAATCCCTCCTTGCAAATCTCTGTAATTATGTTTCCCTGCTTTCTATTCCTACTTTCTAGGATAGTTCTTCCAATTTTTTTTACAAGAAGTGCTCTAGCACAACTTTGGTTTTGTCTCTCTATCAAGTTTGTGTTCAGATGACTCCATGCCTAATGAGTAAATGTCAAGGCCACTGATCAATGTCTAGCAGGCTGACATATAGCAAAAATCACCAAAAATGTTGCCCAAAATTTCCCTCCATGCAATTTTAGCCTGGTCTGGTTCTATCCTCATGCTTCAAGCTTTGTTAGCACCTTGAGAAAATTTCATGGCTTGAGCAACTTTCCCCTAGTCTCTGCAGTGTTTTGTTCTATCTCTGGCATCAAAAGACCTAGGTCAAAATTCATAAAAGTAGCTGTTGAATCAAAAAACCCTAAGAACCCTTTGGCCAGTTATGTTTCTTCATTACCTTTTCGGCCACTTAAAATCCTTATTCAGCATGTGCACTTTTCATTTTCCTTCGGTCACCAAATCACCTAGTCCCTAACTGAATACCCTTAACCTTCAGTGACTTGGCGACTATGCTCACTAGATCTTTTATTTCTAGTGGTCTAGCCCTTAACAACCGGTGATCTAGTGGGCGGTTAATGTTTGGCATCACAGTTTTAGTTTTTGGAAATTCTAAGTATCAGTCAGATCTGACGGTCATCGCTATTCCATTGAGTGAAGATGCAAGTGTTTTAAGATCATGACACAACAATGATAGTCGATCTTCCTTTTCACTTAGCGTTGTAGGCTATTAGTGGGTCCAGTGCCACATAGTCCGACATGGTGGTTTCTAATTCATCGGTAGGTTCTGACTTGGCAGGCTGTCAGTGGGGCTATTTTATCCCTAAAGGTTATGGCTCAGATGCATCTCACGACTGTCATTATACCATTGATAAAAGATGCATGAGACTTAGTGTCATGTTATAACGATAGCCACTGATTCTACTTTATAACCCAGGCTCTAATAGTGGGTCCATTATTAGAGGTACCCCGCTACATGTGTTTGAGTTGTCAATTTCTTGTTGGCCGGCTAGTTTGTGACATGGAGATTTGTCAGTGGGCCCATGGGGTCAGATTTTCTCAAAGGATTAAAGTTCGATCAAATCTTATGGTCTTCATTACACCGTAAGGATGAGATGCTCATTCTTTAGCATTGCAGTGTAGTGACAACTGTCCGATGGAGTTCTCATTTGGTCATGGGTCTAATGTGCCATGTCATTCTGACATGCTCATTTTTTATTGGTTGCTGGTCTATCAAGGTGGCTAAAGACTTTTGAAAGGGTTTTTAACTATTTTTAAAGTCGATCTAAGCTGTTCATCTACCGAGAGAAACTATGATCGATGACCATGTTTTAAAATTTGACCTATTAGCCGTTAAATTCAAATTTGAGTATTTTCTTGCAAGGTTTTTTGTAGGGTTTTGATCCAGCGGCCATTTACGACCAGATGGGTAGCTCGAAATTGAATTCCTCAGGACAATGGAGATTGAGGGAATGATGAAATAGGATCTGATAGCTAGCGCCTATCAATTTTGTGGGGTACCATGTCATGTTCTTGCACTGGAGAAACATTAAGAGTCGGTGCCACCTTTTTGCTAGTTATACAATTTAAAACTCAAATATTTGTAAAGATCAGATATGGAGCATTCATGGGAAGTTCAAGTTGCAGAAGGGTAGATGGATCAAGGCAGATGTGTCTGCAGGTGGACTCAGTAAAGAGATATACACACAAAGATAGTATCTGATCAGCCAGATATTTTAGAAATACATGATGATCAGAAGGACATTTAGGGTTTGATTCTTTTTATGTAAATCAATGTAACCCTAGTTAGGTTTTACTCTAGCCTGTGTGCCAAAGGGAGGTGTATATATTATTTTTGGAGCCTTTTAGAGTGGAGAGTTTTACACTTGTAAAAGGAGAGTTCTTCTTTCTCAGAAAGTTATTTGTGGCATTCTTTCTGCCCTCTGGATTTCTACATTCTGTAACCTTTCATTGGTTGTTTAGACATTGCTGAGGTATTTGTGACATTGTTTCTGTCCATATCCTTTCTTGTTTGAACTATCTCTTACTAAATTGAAGTGTATGCATGTTCTCGGTGATATCTTAGGGTTCCTGGTCCCTCTTTCTTTCTGCAATTTGTGTATTACTGTGTCTGATTTGATTTGAATGCTCTTGTGGGTATACTTCAACCCCCTGACAAGCTTGTCTCATTCCCATACCTAGTTGCAGAAGTGAATGTTTGCTCACAGGTCATAGTCTATGTCTTATGTTTAGACCTCTCTATGAAATACTTATGCAAGCCTATTTAGTAAGTTGTGATCTCTTAGACCTAAGTACTTTACTAATTTCATCCTATATGCTGAAGTTCATACCATATTTTTGATGTATCACCTAGTAGGTAGTTTTCTTTTCAAGTCATTTCCCTTCCAGCATTCCTTCTATCCCTTTGTCCTCAAAGATTTACTTTCCTATCTAGAAGAAAATTAAGGTGATTATCCAAGAGGAACCAGCCTAGAACCTGGAGGTCTCATCTCAATTAGCATAGGTCCCACAACTTGGAGATGATTCCCATGTTATACTAGGTTATCAAGACCAAGAGAGCTTGAAACAAGGGTGCAAACTTAGTGTATAATAGTTACCTTTATTGTGATCCCAATTTTTTATCAATTTCAAGTCAACCTTGGTCTTACTTGGCTTATCTCCATGAAATCCATGACTGTTCCTATTTATAAATGTCTTAAATTTCCTCATAATGGAGAAATACTTATAGATAACCATAGTCTTTATCACTCTTGTGTTCCTTGAGATTCAGTTGGCCTTGGTTTATTTTAGCCTTCCCTACTATTGGTGCCCAAAAATGATGGATCAAATTTGGCCTACTGATAGGTACAAATTGATACCTCTATAATTCTGGCTTAATCAAGCCAAGGCTAGTAAGCCTAAATTCACTCTGAACTATCAAATTCTCTATGTCACACAACTGCATACACAAAACAAAATTCCTTCAAAGGTGGTGAATGGTCCTTTGAGGAAAAAAAAAAATCTCCTAAAAATCTCTACTCTATAAAACTTGACTAAATGGATTATACTAAGGACTGAAAAGTAATGCTTTTAAAATAATGATTTAATGATCTACAAACAAAAAATTAACCGAATATAACAATTTCCAATTAAAGATTAGATCATTGCCTTCTAAGTACTTAGGTTATAGAGCCAAAACACTTTCAATCCTACGTATGCTTAGAGATAGTTTTAAAAACTTGCTTTAATAAGACAAGACCATCACTTCACAGGCTTCCACTTGACTTATAATTCAAATCAATCTATATAGCTAATCTTATTGAATTTAACTCAAATTAAGAGACCGATAAAAACAAGAGAAGATACACAGATCTTTCAATTGATTTTTAAACTATATATATTAATTTTGAATTATGATACTCAGGAAATTCAACACAGTGAAACACTCTATAAAATAGGATATCTGAAAGACTAATTAAAAACATATAACTTATAACCACAAATAAAAAGAAGAGCACTTATCTTTATTAATGTTGAAAAAATAGTACATTAGAGTTCATATTGCAATTGTGATCAAATTATATCCTATGAAAATTTGAATTGTATTATGTCTCTTTACATTTTACATTATGTATATATATGTATTTGAGTGGCTTTTACACCTCTTTAGGGTGAAAAGACACAACCCTTATTACAAATTATTTTGAAAAAACAATAAACTAACTAAAAAATAACTACCTAACTTTCAGATTTGGATCTAGTCGAAAAACCAAAACACCTCATGGAAAGATAATATTTGGATTGGAGATAGGAAATTTGATTTCCCAAACTGGGTCTTTTTTAGATTTGTAAAATTCGATCATCTTCAGCCTCGATCAAAATCATCTTTGTAGTAGGTCGAAATTCTAGTATTTTATGAAGGCTTTGATCACAAAATTTTGATTGTTCTTGTCACAAAGGTTCCTTTCTTAATCCCTCAAATTTTAATTAAAAATTAATATAATTCATTATCCCATTTCATGTACTCCATCATTAATTATTGGGCATGGAGTTTAAGAGGCCATTTTTTAAGGTTTTATCACTATATATGACTCCAAATTTTGCACAAAATTTAGAGCTCCAATAGGCTCTTTCTGGGGACGTATGCTCCATGTGAGCATAGTGAGATTCCAACTATCTCTGGAGAAATAAGACCAAGTATCCATACTAATCTGATGTGAAGTAAAATTGGGTGGCCCTTAGCCCCCCCAAAAAATGAAACTCACTTCCTTCCTCTATCAAACACCTGATTCTGATCACATAACACTTTTAACCTTGTTTCATTACACATGTCATCCTTATAGACAATTCTCATCACTTCATCAATATGATCTTTGGCATCCAATATATGTTCATCTCTTGAGAAATCATTAGGTCCATTGTAATCCTTGCTGAATAGAAGATTTTGGTTAATCATACAAACCTCTAGGTTAGTCTTCTTTTTTTGGATACCTTCTTGTTCACAATCTATCCCATCTCTATATTCTGGATAGTTTTTCTCCTCACCAAAAGGCTTTGAGAATAGCTTATCTTTAAGAAGTACAAACTCTATCTCACCAAGAGTTTTATCAGCTGGGACATTTCTAAAATTTTCAGAACTATGCTTCCACACATTCTCTTCATCATGTCTAGCTAATTCCATCTCATCTTCATATATTTGACATATTCCATTCTCATAGGATGAACTGAAATATATCTCACCTTCTGAATGTATATTATGATTTTTATCAACTTCAAAATTAGGACTGCTATCTTCATCATAATTCTAATGGATTTGATTGCACAGAAGATCTTCTTCAAATAATGGATTTGATAACATAGAGAAATCAGACATATATTCATCTACTTCCTCTTCAAACAATGGATTAAGGAACATAGAGAATTAATACATACGTTCATGAGAATTTTCATTTGGATCATCATGTTTTTCATCAACAAGACTAACATCTTCATTGACATTATCTCCTGAAACTTCCTCATGTTCATGCAATTCTATTTCATCTCCACAATTTGATTTCTCTTGAATATGGGTTGATCCATCAGCCTCCTTACGATGGTGGATTGAGAAAAAATGTTGACCATTCTTCTCATTGTGTCTTCGATATTCTATGTCTAATAAGGCTGAAATCTCTTCCACACAAAGAAGATCCTCTTCCTCATTTTCATATTCACTGATGTTTGATATCATACAAGTATCATCATGGAAAAAATTTCCTTAGACTGCCCAAAAGAATCTTCTCCATTCAAATCTGAAACCTCACTTGACTCATATGTTATTTCAATTTTGCACTCTTTCTCCTCTACAACCAATTCATTATTCATAAGTTTGAGAAAGGTAAGGAAATGATGATCATATAAAAGACCTAGTTCTCAAATTATGTTGAAAAGATCATAGGATGTAGGTTTGCACTCTAAAGGTATTTCTTGATAGATATTGAACATCCTTATGAAAAATTGTACTACAGATTCTTCTCCTTGTTTCTCTAAGTTCAAAAATGCATCCAAAGGGGTTATGTAATTTGGATCTTCTTTATCATCACTGAGATTTTCATCAAACACAAGGCCTTGTTCAATTTGATCATAAGCCTCCTCTTCTCTATCTTCACTGTCTTCTTCTAATATCTTAAAAAGTAGCTTCAGATCAGGGTCATCTAGTGAGATTCCCAAGTTTTTGACCATTCTCATTAATTCTTTTCGTGAAGGCATAATTGTTACAAGTATCCTCTAATACATATTTTCCATCCTCAAGAATAAGTGTGTAGAAGACTCCCCTTCAAATCTCTCCAAACTAAAAAATGCATCAAGTAGAGACATACTATGATCCTCCTCCATGATGCACCTTTGGTCTTCACACTATTCATAACACATGTTATCTTCATTTCTTGCATCATGGAATTCATGTAGAAACCATTGTTCAAATTCTTTCCAAGATGAAATACTTTGTGTAGGTAATGATTCATATGCCTCTCTTGCATTATCTTCTAATGTCCTAACAAATAGTTTCATTGCCTAATCTTTTGCACAAATCTCATAGTTCTCTATAAATGCATAAAATGCATCCAAATGTTCAACTTTTGATTCATCCCATTCTCCATGGAACTTTGGTACAAGCTACGAAAACTTAGGGAGAAACTTAAAAGGAATACAATGGAATACCCTCAGATCCAATGGCCTGATACCATCTAGAATAAATGGTTTTCTTTGAAATGGTTGTTTATTCTGAATATCTAAATTGGTAATAACTTGTTTCTTTATACGTTAGGTTCTTGTCAATAGAGTCTCCACCTCTTTCAAAGAGGAAAAAATTTCTTATCTCCTTATGGGTCTTCTTCCTGAGTAGAGTCACTGATTGAAATGCTTTATTGAATAGAGTCACCACCTCATTTGAGGAATGTCTTACTGATGGGTTCTTTCTTCTAGTAGAGTGTTCTTCCAAAAAAACTAATATAACTACTTTATGATTCTGATCTATGGAATTTGAAATTCTAGATAACTTCACAATATATATTGTGAGAAACTATCCCCAGCATAGTCACCAATTTATTGGTGCCCAAAAATGATGGATCAGATTTGGCCAACTGACAGGTACAAATTAATACCTCTGCAATTCTGGCTTAATCAAGCCAAGGCTGGTAGGCCTAAATTCACTCTGAACTATCAAATTCTCTATGTCACACAACTGCGTACACAAAAAAAAATTCCTCCAAAGGTGGTGAATGGTTCTTTGAGGAAAACAACAAATCTCCTAAAAATATCTACTCTACAAAACTTGACTAAATGGATTATACTAAGGATTGAAAAGTAATGCTTTTGAAATAATGATTTAATGATCTACAAACTACAAATGAACCAAATATAATGATTTCCAATTAAATATTAGATCAGTGTCTGCTAAGTAGTTGGGTTATAGAGTCAAAACACTTTCAATCCTACGTACGATCAGAGACAGTTTTAAAAACTTGCTTTAATAAGACAAGACCATCACTTCACAGGCTTCCACTTGACTTATAATTCAAATCAATCTATATAGCTAATCTTATCTAATTTAACTCAAATTAAGAGACTGATAAAAAAAAGAGAAGATACACAGATCTTTCAATTGATTTTTAAACTATATATATTGATTTTGAATTATGATACTCAAGGAATTTGACATAGTGAAATAATCTATAAAATAGAATATCTGAAAGACTAATTGAAAACATATAACCACAAATAAAAAGAAGAGCACTTATCTTTATTAATGTTGAAAAAATAGTACATTGGAGTTCATAGTGCAGTTGTGATCGAATTATATCCTATGAAAATATGAATTGTATTATGTCTCTTTACATTTTACATTATGTATATATGTGTGTTTGAGTGGCTTTCACACCTCTTTAGGGTGAAAAGACAAAACCCTTATTACAAATTATTTTGAAAAAATAATAAACTAACTAAAAAATAACTACCTAACTTTTGGATTTGGATCTGGTCGAAAAAACCAAAACACCTCATGGAAAGATAAGATTTGGACTAGAGATATGAAATTTGATTTCCCAAACTAGGTCTTATTTATATTTTTAAAATTCAACCATGTTCAGCCTTTGTCGCCATCATCTTTGGAACAGGTTGAAATTACAACATTTTCTGAAGGCTTTGATCACATAATTTTGATTGTTCTTGTCACAAAGCTTCCTTTCTTAATCCCTCAACTTTTAATTGAAAATTAATATAATTCTTTATCCCATTTCATGTACTCCATCATTAATTATTGGGCATGGAGTTTAAGAGGCCATTTTTTAGGGTTTTATCACTATATAGGACTCTAAATTTTGCCCAAAATTTAGAGCTCCAACACATACCTCAACCATCTCAAACACATCCTGATAATCTCTTTTATTCATACCAATCTTACAAGGTCCAATAGATTTGTGAACTTATAAAGCCTAAGGATGTTCCATCTCCTTTCCCTAGACATGGACTTATTCCTACACCTCCTATATATGCTTTTGTTCTAACTCCTATATCTTATACACATTCTCCTATCTCTCAACCTAGTGTGGTTCCTTTTGTTCTTTATCCTCAAGAAGAAAAGGGACTAATGTTTATTGATCCTAAACCAAACCCAATTTCAAACAAAACCAAATGTAACCATCATGCTCGTGATTACCATCATAAACGTTATGCTAGAGTCCATCAATGTGCTTCCTAAAATATTTATTCACCTCATACACCTACTGATGCTTTGATTACCTTTGAAGAACCCATGCTTGACCCAAAGGAGGAAGTTAATTTTAAAAATATGAAATTGAGAAAACATGATAATTCTATTTGTATCTTGGATTCTATTACAATTTATTTGGATGATGAAAATACTCTTGATGATGATTATTTTGATGATAACAATGATATTCATGCTACTAATTCTGATGACATGTGTGATATTATTGATCTTGATCATGATTTCCAACAATGTTTTCATAACAATTATGTATCACTCCCACTGAAAAAAAAAATGACCTCTCTTTACAACATGGTCCTTGTTTGGAACTGGTCATCATTCCATCTTTTGTACTTTATGTTTCTCCTATTATGAGTTTTCTACCTTCCGTAAATACTACAGGCTGAGATGAGGGGGAAAACAATATGATTGATTAGCTCCTTTTGTGTGGTGGATTCTTTGTGTTTTCTTGTTGTAATGCTCTACATGTTATATGTTTTGTTTAGATTTTTTTAAACATCCCTTTTTTCTCCATTCATGTAAGGTGATAAAGGAATCGAAGTGTCATCAATATTATTCTATTTGTATCTCGCTTCTTCTATATGTTGTGCATGTGCCACTATTCTTAAATGTGCCTTTGTGTTGTCTGATTGGGGATGATCCAAAGTGGTAGCTACCTATTATTTTTGGTCTCTACGATGTCGACCCAAAAAGACTCTTCTTCGTATCTCTTACATGTCATTCTTCCATTGTACTTGTAGTTCTACTACCTTTGAGGGATGTTGACATTTCATTTTGATATAATATCTCATGTATTATATTATGATCATACTGATCCCAGAGTTAGTAGATCCCTTTTGTGCTCTCTTTTTTCATGTTCTTATTTCCCTTGATTTGTCCTTTCTTAGGGGCATCTCACAGTGGAAACATTTATTATGGATGTATGTATACTTTGTTAAAGCCATTTCTCCCATAAGATGTTTGTAATTTATTTAACATTGGGGACTAGACTCTACTCTATGTTTCACATTCTTCACACATATAAACAATTATTTCATGCAACCTCTCTTATGGATAACTAAGGAGATAATTTTTTGCTTGTGTTTTTCCTTTGATCCCTATGGAAACAATATTTTATTAGGATTGATCACTTTCTCTTGGATCCCTTAATTGAAACAATCTTTCCTTAAGGTCTAATCATTTTTTCTTTGATACCCAAGGAGACAATATTCACCTCATACACAATGCTTTCCTTAGGCTCGATCATTCATGTTTTAGATCCCTTAATGGACACAATGCTTTCCTTAAAGAATGATACTCTTTGATGGATTGACTATCATAACACAACTTTCTAGACCATTTCAATGTTATCTTTGGCAATTAATTTATTTTTGTGTGGTCCATAGAAAGAAAATCTCTTACTAGGCTAGTGATCACATCCTTCTCTCTTTGTTTCTCTCTCTTTCTTTCAAGAGACACCTCTCTTATGTTGGTTTTAGATTTGATGAAGAATTAAGTCACTTAGGGGCTTGATATTTCTTTGTCTCCTTAACCTTGATGAGATCATCCTTATGCATTCGATCTACTTTACCATGAATATGATTTTATCTCATACTCCTACTAAAGTGGGGGCTAAATGTTTTTTCCTAATTAGGACCCATAATTGGAGGCTCTAGGACCAATTATACCCCCATTTTGGTTATTTTGAGGTTTGAATGTCTATTATTCTTGATCCTAGAAACCTGCATTTTCTCCTTCCACATCTTATCACAATCCCCAAACATCCCAAAAAAATATAGGTTTATTCTACCTAGGAAAAGTCAAGCTCTTGACTTGTTCTAGGGGTACAAGTTGAGATCTCAACTTTTTTGTTGGGGTACAAGTCATTTCTTGATTTTTCCCTGGGTTTTTTAGCCCAAATTTGTCCCGGGGATCGATGCCAAAGATTTCCTCCAAGGTCTAGATTTGTGGTCAGCCTTGATCAAATTTGAATCCCAAAATGAGTATAAAAGGACAGTCTCTTCTCTCATTTTTCATCTATCAATCATATGAAAATAATATAATATTCAAGTGCAAGCATTCAAGCATTAAATATTTAAGGATTTGGGTTCAAGATTTGAAGGCAAACATCCAATTCAAGATCTCCAAGTCACCATTTCATCAAGATCCATTCAAGAAAAATCTATCTTCTCTAATTGATGAAAGTTTCTCTTCCATGATAACCAATTAATGGAATTCACAATCAAGAAAGAAGTTTCATACATCCATTCTTCCTTCTTTCTCCTTCTCCAAGTGGTTATCAAGCATACATACATCCAAGATCTAGGAGGGGCAATCATAGATCAATGCATTTGTGAAGGCATCCTTGATTCCACATCTCATTCCAAGCATATTTCAAGCATCTTTGTGGCTTTTCATGATTATTACTTATGTTCATGAGGGTTTCATACAAGGTGAATCGACCATTTACCTTTACATTTTACATGTTTGTTTCTGTTATGCAATTTTAGTTCAATTTCAAGATTAATTCCTAAACAAGGGTTTGACTAAGGAAAAACCATTTCCATAATCTTGTCCCCCATTTTTCTATGTGTAGGAATAGGTAATGGAGTTGTAGTTTTGGATTTGAGAAGTACAAGTGCAAATAAAGGATCCCAAAAAGTTTCATCAGATTTGAAACTGTTGGGAACAAGTCAACTTCTTAACTTGTCCCTAGGTACAACTTAACTTCTCAAATTTTTCCTACACTTTTTGGCTAAATTTTTTAGAGAAGACAATTACAAGTCTTAGTTTCCCATATGTAGAGTTACAGTATGATCTGATATTCTAACGATAATGAGGATCAGATTCAAAGTTCATATCTCCTCTTTTTGTTTCAAGGTACATATATTATTTCCTTTTCCTTGAATTTAGTTCCATAGATCATATCTGATATTACTTTCTTCATCATTTACCTTATCATATCACATATCATTCTCTGCTTTAAAGGAATACCAAATTCCCCCTTTTTTTAGATATTGCATTATCACCCTTCTTCCAATAACTTGGTTGTCCTCATTAGGTTCTGCTTATAGGTTGGATTGGTATTCTTAATGTATATGAGCTCTAGAATTTTTTGAGTGACCTACATCCTAGCATTGCTCACCATTTTCCTCTATACACTTTCTAATGTGTTTCTTGACTATTTATTCACAAAATTTGATCAAAATTGAAACAAACCGTAGGAAAAAAAAAATAATACAATTGTTAGATAAAGTATCACATGAACAAATTACTCACCACAATTGTTAAAAAATACCACATATGTTAACTTATAATATTCATCCATATTAGCAATAAAACTATCAAAATTACTATTGAATTCATTAAATCTTCTATGCGGGTGATTGTCAAAATTAGGGTTTGTAAAATTAAAAGTATAGACTAATGATTGGTGTTAAAAATCAAAATTATGAGAATATATGAAACTACAAAATACAATTGGAATCTAAAACTTGCATATTATTAGGTTTTTCATTTAAAATCTAGATTTTTACTATTAGGTTAACCTTTTCCACCATAAATTGCATTTAGGTCATATTACTTTTAATATTTCTTAGTTTTAAGCTTGCATTAGGTTTCCCTTATCATTATCAAATAATAATTTAAAGATTTACTTATCTTTAACGACCTAAAATTTTTAGTTCAGTCATTCCAATCCTTCCATTTTAATTCTTAGTCTAATATTTTCATGTCAATCATTAATATAGACCTTGCACCCATTCAGTTTAGACATTAATCCTGATGGAAATATTTGAGAACTTATTACTCCAAATCCTGAACAATTCCTTTGTCATTGTTATTCTATCTTCACCTCATTAACACACTCTTTGTCAAATCAAATCCCACCAACAAGTCAAAACTCAGAACTTAATAATCTAGTGAACGGTGAGACTTTTTGTCAGTATTCACCACATCATTTTGTCTTTGAGGTTTAGGTTACCCTTTCAATCACTTAGGTTTGCACTCATAAGTTTTCATCCCAATATTTACAAATTTTTCATAAGATTCATTTTTATTCCTTAGTGAACATCATTTTTCCTTTCCCAAATATAAAAAAAATTCAAAAACATAGATTTCATTCCTTAGTTATCATCATAGTCATATTTTACATTCCCTATTTTTTATTATAGTCATTTTTCATTCATAAAATATAAAAAATTATAAATGCATAGATTGTATTCCTTGGTGGACACCAGCTACCATTCCCAAAATCCAAAAAAATACAAAAAACATCGCAATAGTGTCATATTTGCATAACTAGATTCTAGAAACACACATTTTCAAAGTGAAAAATAGCAAATGAAATCCCACATTCCTCTAAAAAGATAAACCTATACAAAATAGTCTCCAAGCATTGAAACACAAATACATGTCCTTAGGGGAACCAATTGAGTCAACATTAAAGAATCTTGTGCAATCAAATATCATTACATTCTAGAAGTAATACATAAGAGCTAGGATATTTTAAACCATCTTGGTGGAATGATAATGACTTCTATTAATACCATAAGAATAAAGGAAATAAAAAATTAATTTCTCAAAATTGAAAAACCTCATCCAAGATATCATTGATCAAGGTGGCATTATTATTATAGAACATCCCGATAATTAACCTAATCAAGAGTTGGAATACATCAATATGTAGTTCCTAAAATGGGTAAAAAACATCTAAATATGTCTTATCAATAGCCCATAAG
The DNA here is from genome assembly GCA_027943335.1 of Chamaecyparis obtusa. Taxonomy (NCBI): domain Eukaryota; kingdom Viridiplantae; phylum Streptophyta; class Pinopsida; order Cupressales; family Cupressaceae; genus Chamaecyparis; species Chamaecyparis obtusa. The sequence goes on from BSBK01000310.1 coordinate 27,277, forward strand.
TTCTAATGCACCAAGGTACTCTTGGACAACAAACCAAAAATGCACTAACAAAAACACATTAATTTATTTTTTAAGAAAAAAATCAATTACATTGCACATACTATTATAAATCACACTACCGTTTGTAGAAAATAATCATTAACCACTTATGTAAATGGAACACAACATGAATTATCCATCAGCACCATATGCACACAAGAAAAAAGATTAAAAAAACCATCCCTAAGGCTCAATTGCATGGCTAATTACCCTCCTGGCATCTCAAGTCTTTATTGAGCTATCTAGATACATGCTCAACTCTCTAGACATCCATAATTGTTCTTAGGAATTTTTGGAACTCAAATCAATAGATTGGATTTCCTATGGACTTGCCTATCCAATGCTGGGAAACTCAAGTGATCTGGCCAACTAAAATGTTTCAACCAAAGGCAAGGTTGGAACTTTTGCAATTCTGGCTCTGTAGGGCCAAGGTTGGTGGACCTATACCTCAACCTTTATTTGTTGGTTGGATTTGTTTTATAGAATATTACTATAGTGTATTAAAACTTTGGTTACCTCTCAATATGGCAAGTGAAAATCTTGAGAATGATCAATTTGTGAATGCCACAACAAATTGGTGTCTGAAAACTGCAAAAAATATTTGAGATATTATTTAGTAAAAGATTGTTAATATGTAATGTTTATGAATAAAATAAAATTCTTGCAAATCATATGTATGACTTATCTATTGCAATTTATTTGAAAATATTTGATTCCTTATTTTAAAATAATAATTAGACTAGTGCCTTGCTTTACTCGTTAGTTCTTTATCAATTCAATTTAAAATATCCTACGTATAACCTTTGAGACAAATTTAAAAACTTATTTTGAAATAAGCCTATTACGTCAAAATATTTTAATATAAATTATAATTCAAACTCAAATCTTTAGTTAGTTTCACTGATTTTGACCCTAACTCTAAGGGATCAGTAAAACAAAGAGAAATTTGATAACCAATCTTTCTAACTGATGATCAAACTGAAGATTAAATTCATGTCATAATATTATACAAAATGCATATTGAAGAAATAAAAAATATTTATTAAAGGAACTAATCAATTAATCTGAATAGATATAAGGAATTCAGAGAAAAGCTAAAAACATATGATCATTTTATTAAACCAAAACAAGGTTACCAACTGATGATATCGCCAGATCGTTATTAGTATTTTATATCTTTAGAAAGAAAAATACCAATTGATATTATCCGTGTGTATTTTTTTTTGTATCTCCTTCTTTTGGTTTTGGTATTGTAATACCCCAAAAATGGGCTTTAGTACCATTAACTGTTGGCATAATGGTCAGTTCTCCCCTCAGGATTTGTGACATGGCTTAACCGCCTCCTATGTCTTCTATAAGTCTAGTGGTTGTATCAAACATTAACAAGTCAATCTTTTGGTGCAACGACAACCACTACTTGTAACAAGTAGTATCAGAGCTTGGTCACAGGTTTGAATCCCCTTGGGTAACGCTGATGGGGATATTGTTGGCATAATGCTCGGTGCTCCCCTTTAGATTTGTGACATGGCTTAACCACCTTATAGTACCTCCATATTTTGCTTTCAGTTTTGCAGATGCCATACTCTTTTAGGCCACATTGTTGTGTGCAGATTTTATTATGTCAATGACTATTGATGATCTGGATTATGCTTTGATTATGTCATGTTTGGAAATTGATATATTATGTTGAGATGTTTCATATTTTAGTTGGATTATGATGTACTTACCCCATACTAGCATGTGTATGGTGTTCATATGTATGTATCTATTTTATGTGTCTGTATGGTAGAGGACGGAGGCGTAGTTACTTGCTTTGTCAAGATCCACACGACTGACTGTACCCTACCATTGTTTGTTATATGTTGTATGTACATGCTTTGATTTGTGATGACAAATTTGCAGGCACAGGGCATTGTCTACCCTGAATTGGTAGGAGTGAGCGTGCCCAAAAATATACTTGTCTCAATGGTAAAGAGGGGAGATGATAGATGGAACCAAAACCCAATCATGAACCCAATTATCCTAATTATTGGATAAGTATCCGTTGACCACCTTACCCGAATTTGTCAGGTGACAAAGTTTGTGGATTTCATCTCTGTGTTGGTATGTTTATTTGATGGTCATGTTTTATTGCTGTTTGTATGTGTGATTTTCTATAGTTATAAATTTAATATTATATTGGAAAATAATATTAAGTTTATTTCCTATGTTATTTTATGATCGTTAATTAATTAAAAATCAAATATTAAGATATTTGATATTAATTAATTAATTTTGTGTAAATATATTTGAAATTGTTCATTAGTTATTTAATTAATATATTGCATGATTCAATAATGTTAGAATATTAAATTATTTAGTAATGGATTTTAATATTAGCATGTGTTATATTAAGTTTGAATATGTAACTTTTCAAAAAGGAGTCAAATTGTCTTTTAGAGTTTAATATGAGTTGTGCATAGAAATATTTATTTTTAATTAATAAATAGGATATTCTCTCAACAAAGTGGGGGAGTTTGAATAGGAGTCCTTGTGTGAGTCATCTAGGGTTTTGCTTGTTTAGTGGAGTTGAACCCCTAATAGGGGAATTTGGCATTCATTTTGGTGAATGAGTTTTTGGAGAGCAATTTTGGAGAGAGCTTTTTGGAGTTTTATGCTTTCTTTGTGTTCTTGAGTTTTTGGAGATTGTGCATGCTTTCTGGGTGAAGATTACTTGCTTTGGATTTGGGTATTTCTTGCACTGTGACTCAAAGCTTGCAGGTTGAGCTTTTTTGTTGACAGTTCTGGATTGTATTCATCTCACAAGCATTCTATCTTAGTATCTAGCATTGGATTGAGGTAGGGTTTTGATTTAATATTCCTGTAATTTCATTTACAAAAATTATTATTATTTAGATGTGCATGATTTGATTTATGGATTTGATTCATTTTTTCTATTATGCTCCATTATGGGTATTAGGAAACCCTCTGATTTATGCTTTTGATTTTATATTGTGACTTGGCATAGTAATGTTATGCTGCTGAAAGTTTTGGGGAAAATTCATCCTTGGGCACCTAGAAAATGAAAAATTAAAGTCTCTATAGTGAGTTCTATAGTGTGAATAAATTAAATTAATGGGTTGTTCTCAAAAATTCAATTTGGGGTAAAATTCACTATTTTGTGTTAAAAAAATATTACTCTCTGTCAAAAATGACAGTCAAAAATCAAAATTATTACCACAGTAAGAATTATTTATTTACATGACAAAATATGTACTGGTAAATGTATTGGTGTTGCAAAATGTAGAAGAAAATACAAATTAGGGAGTAAGACAAACTTTCATGTGTGTGAAAAAGGAAAAATTCCATTTTTGGTAAATTTTCCTATAGCTCTGCTATTTTCATTTTCAGAAATATCTTTCTTTTAAAAAAAGATATTCTTACAAATTTGTTAGTATATTTTCATTGTTAATGAATTACTTATGGCAATTTAAAAATATACATATAGCAATTTATTCAAAAGGTGATGTTGACTTTCGAATTAATCAAAGTTTAAAAAAAAAAAAAAAATTTAAAAAGAGTTTGTAGAGGGGCATGGGATCCCAACCCCATACCCCCATGGCAACCACAGTAGTAGCCGACGGTACCACGGTACCATCGACAGAGCCAGGCTCTGCCAGCGGCACCATGGGTGTTGTGCGATGGCAGGCCTGCGGTGGGCATGGAAACCGCAGTGTACCCTATCCCACGCAGTACCTCTTAGTTGCCACTTGTCATTTGTTTGACATGTTGTATTGAATTTGGATATTAATAAATTTGCTTTATTAAATTTTTTTATTATATTAAATTTTGTTATTGTTAAATTTGTTATAATTAAAATTGTTAATTAGTTTAATAAATTTTATTAATGAATTTAATTTGTTATGATAAGTTTTGGTTTTAATAATTATTTAATAATTAAATTTCGTTAAATAATTTATTTATTATGTGTTTTATATAATAAACTCTATTTTCTCAAATAGTATTATTATTTTTAATTATTTTTTTTGAAATTTATTATTATTAGATGATAATAAATTCTATTAGTAGATTTTATTCAATATTGGAAAAAAAAACATGTTTGTAACCGTTCTTTAGAATAACAATTGTTTTATTGGATTTAAACCAATGTTGCTAAACCTTATGATTTATGGGCATTTGAATTAGGTTTAATTGATTGATTAAGATATAAGTTATTTATTTGTCTTAAGTATGAAGAATATTATGTGTTACATTTTTATGGTCAAATTGGACTTTTATTTAATGTTGTAAACGTATGATTATCTTTTGATCTGTACATGCATTATTTTCTACTAAAATTGGCTGTTTTCTACAATGAAGTTTTATCTTTCCTAGATGTTGGGTTTATCAGTGTTATGGGAACTAGATGACCTAGGAGAGACAGAGGCTTGAGAATTATCTGTTATTCATGTTGTTTATCATGTTTGGCATGAGTGTGATCTGTTTATGTTCCAAATGACTTTATAGCCTCTTGTTGTATTATGTGAATTCAGTGATTATGTGTATGTGGTCAATCTTAGTTTCTGTGATGATTCTGGATGTGTGACTACCCATTTTATTTGAGTTTAGATCTAGGAGAGATCTATGAGCCTAGGGTAGTTTACCTAGATATGTGTTAGGAGGTGGCTTGCAATAAGCATCGGGGCCCACAAGTGGCTGCCAGGATCACTTATTGTAAGTTATTATAAACAAGTGATAACCTAATATAACATTGAGAGATATTAAAATGAACCTAATAAGATAGTTTCCTCTCCCATGCTTGTGTGCTAGTACAAACTAAGATGAGGATGAGATGATGCTTGCCACCTATTGAGGTGTGTGTTCTGGCATAGTTAGTGGCTTCGTTAGTATGAGAAGTCATTGATTTCATGTATGGTCACTTGAGTGCTGGGATCCAGAGAGATTACCAGGACAAGAGTCAAGGGTTAGATGTACATGATGACACCTTTCTACACATAGTCTAGCTATTCTACATGAGTCAGTTGTCTCTAGATTAGTGAGTCATACCTTTCACTACTTTGGTTGACCTTGAGTTAGTAAGCTATCAGGATTCCTTTCCTAGTGGTATTTCCTGATTTGACTTGATTATCCGTTTGGGGTCTGATGTTATCTCCTCAGCACGGTGGGGTAGACCTTTGTGGTTTTACACAGATAGGTGGTAGTGATTCTTTACCATTTGGGATTCGACATGTGATACCTAATCTGGATATTGTAATTTAGTTGTTAGAGTGATTACTACATACCCTACGACATGTGCAATGGATGTATGTTTATTAGGATTTATGATTGTTCATGAGATGTAATCATTATGATGTAATTGTTGTATTTAATTTATGGAATCATTTGTTGATGTTATTTAATGAGTTATGTTAGAAAGTAATACTACGTCATGGGACCCATTATTTTTGTAACCTATGTATGCGATGTGTGTTATGTGAGATAATGGTTAATGCATTCATGTGATTGTATATCTTAATTGTAAACTTTAGAAAAAAAATTATTCACCTAGACTTACATATTCTAGGTTAGTTTCTTTTGGGTTCCCTGGTGGGGCGTTACATTTGGTATCAAAGCGGAGTTTCTACACTAGGAACTCTGGGTATGTATGTTCATTAGGTTTTCTATATGTAGTTTAAACTTGAAACAAAACTTAGACATATAACATATCTATTTTCAAACTATTGCCTTGTTATCATCTTGTCTTGGTTTATGTTTTGATCTATGTTGTGAGATTTTGTTGGTTTCTTTATGTTGCAGGAATCATGCCTGAAACTAGAGCAGCCAGAGGTAGAGGTAGAGGTAGGTCTGGCAGATGTGGAAGGGGAAGGCAACCTAGCCCCTCCACTAGTGTTGAGCAAGTCAGTAACCGCCAGTAGTCGAGAGATGAACAGGGAGATGAGTATCAGGGAGAATCTGATGTGCTCAATACTAGACAGCTCATTCGGGCAATCCTTGCTCATCTCGGTCCTGATCAAGATAGAGTAGATCAGGAAGGTTCACATCATTCCCATAGGAATGAAGGAGAGAGAGAGAGAGGGAAAGATCCAGGAGTCCTCTTAAGAGGAAATTTGTTGTGGATCCTTCAGTGGTTGCAAAAAACCATATGAGGGAGCTTATGAGGGGATGGCCTATTCCCTTTGATGGGAAGGGTACAGGACTTGAGGCTGAGACATGGTTTATCACCTTGGAGTGAAGTTTCTCCATGCACCCATTTAGCAGAAACACTAGAGCTAGATATGCTATGACTCAGCTCACAGATTTTGCAGCAGTATGGTGGAAAATTGAGGAAGAGAAGCTGGGTCTTCAGATGGACACAGTTACATGGGAATTGTTCTTGGAACATTTCTAAGAATATTTCTTATCTGATTAGTGGAGGAAATAGAGGGCTGATGAGTTTCATAATTTGAGATAGCTGACTATGATAGTGAGTGAATATGGGCACAAATTCTTTGAGCTCAAACAATATGCCAGATTTGGACAAGACACAGCCTTATTGGTACAACACTTTGTCATGGGGCTGAATGCCCACATTATTGGGGAGGTCTTACTCTTTGAGCCTAAGACCCTCAGGGAGGTAGTTGTTAAGGCTACACTTAAGGAGGCTAACTTAGCTTTGGGCCATGGTCATCAATCAGATGCTTCAGTTGGTGGACCTTCAGGATCAGGATTCAGAGGGAATCAGTCTCATGGTGGTGGGAACTTCAAGAAGTCTTCAAACTTCTATAGAGGTAACCAAAATCAGCAGCAAGTTAAGTCACCTCCACCTCCTTCTACTTAGAGTGGTGGTTCCTGATCCAGGAAATTTCACAATGGCAAGTGCTTTAAGTGAAATCAGACCACTCATCCAACTCAAAGTGCTCAGTAGAGCATTAGCAGAGGCAGCTTCCAGCAGTCCAGTGCGCCTTCTGGTGGGAAAGGCAATTTTAAGAGCATAGGTTGTTTCACCTGCAGGCAGTTTGGACACATAGCTATGGATTGTCCATAGCGCCCACCTCAGTTTTCCTCACAAAGATCACTGGCTTCTGAGCCCACAGTGGGTGATGCAGGATGAGATCATAGATTTTTTGCAGCATTGGATCAGCGGCAGGCAGATCATCAGGGCATGGTAGTAGAGACCACAGGTACTATTCGAGGTGTACCCATTTCTATTTTATATGATTCTGGTGCTATTGATTCTTTCATATCTCCACATTTAGTTGAGCATTGTGGGTTAGTGGCTGCAAAGCAAGATAGTAGTTGGCAAGTGGAACTAGCCTCAGGAGCTAGGGTTGTAGCAAGATCTTTGGTTCCTAAATGTGAGCTGAATTTGGGTAGATTCACTACCTCAGCAGATCTACGTGTGATTCCTTTAGGATCATATGGGGTCATTTTGGGTATGGATTGGCTAGGAGCTCATGGAGCTAGCATTGATTGTAGGAAGAAGACCATCATTTGCAAGGATGATGAGGGCAAGGAGTGTCAGATTATGGGTATTCCACATTCCATTTCTCTCTGAATGATTTCAGCTATGCAACTTAAATGTTGTATGCGAAAGGGTTGCCAGATGTTTGCGGTGACTCTAAATGAGATTGATGAAGAGGAGAGTGAGGACAAGACCCTAGATCACCCTGTGTTACAGGAATTTCTTGATGTTTTTTTGAAAGAGATTCTAGGTATGCCACCTAAGCGTGACATCAATTTTCAGATCGAGCTTGTTCTAGGAGCTGAGCCCATCTCTAGAGCTCCATACCGAATGACTACTCATGAGTTGAGTGAGCTTAAGCTTCAGTTGGAAGAGTTGTTGGCAAATGGGAGCATTAGACCTAGTGTTTCTCCATGGGGAGCACCAGTCCTCTTCATTAAGAAGAAGGATGGATCTTTACGCTTGTGTATTGACTACAGATAGTTGAACAAGGTAACAATTAAAAACAAATATCTTTTGCCACGCATTGATGACCTATTTGATCAGATTAAGGGAGCTAAGGTGTTCTCTAAAATTGATCTAAAGTCAGGGTATTATCAGCTACGGATTCATGATGCGGATATTCATAAGACTACATTCCGTACACGGTATGGGCATTATGAGTTCACAGTAGTACCCTTTGGCTTAACGAATGCTCCATCAGTGTTCATGTGCTTAATGAATGGAGTGTTCTGTGAGTACTTGGATCAGTTTGTTTTGGTCTTCTTGGATGACATATTGATTTATTCCACATCCATAGAGGAGCATGAGGAACATCTTAGACAGTTTTTGCAGTGTTTGAGGGAAAATCAACTCTATGCTAACGCAAAGAAGTGTGATTTATTTCAGACAGAGATTCAGTATCTTGGTCATATGATTTTAGGAGAAAGTATCTTGGTAGATCCTTCAAAGATTTAGGCAATTATGGAGTGGCCAGCACCCACTAATGTGTCTGAAGTCCGTAGCTTCATGGGTTTGGTTGGTTATTATCACAGGTTTATCAAGGAATTCTCTAGGGTTGCACATCCTATCACCTCTTTGCAGAGGAAAGGGAAGAAGTTCATTTGGACAAAGAAGTGCAAGGAAGCTTTCCAAAATCTTAAAGGGTGTTTGACCAGTGCCCCTATTCTAGCAGTGCCTGATCCAGCCAGAGATTTTGTGGTATGCACTGATGCATCTTTAGAGGGTATTGGAGAAGTCCTCATGCAGGAAGGATGAGTGATTGCATATGAGTCTTGCAAACTCAAGGATCATGAGCTTAATTATCCTACACATGATCTTGAGTTGGTAGCAGTTGTCCATGCTTTAGTCAAATGGAGACACTTCCTATTAGGTCACCGTTTTGAGCTTCATAGTGATCACCATAGTCTCCAGTACATATTTACCCAACCTAATCTGAATGCTAGATAGAGAAGGTGGATGGAATTCCTGTGCGAGTATGATTTTGAGATCAAATACATCCAGGGTAAGGAGAATGTGGTAGCAGATGCTTTGAGTTGCAAGAAGAAGATTGTTTCAGCTATGACTCTTAGTGTGGATTTGAGGAGTAGGATTCTTCAGTCACTTCCTAGAGATACTTTGTATCAGGAGGTGAGTTCTTTGATTGAGTCAGGTAGACCATTGGAGGGTAGGTTCTCATGATTTTTCTTGGAGTCTAATGGACTTATGCGACACAAGGGCCAGATATATGTACCACCATTGGATGATTTGCATTCATTGGTTTTATTAGAGGCTCATCGTGCACCTTATTTGGCACATCCAGGTGTCAAGAAGATGCATGCAAACTTACGACATCTTTATTATTGGCCTAGCATGAAACATGACATTGTGGATTTTGTGGTGAGATGTCTAGAGTGTCAAAGGGTCAAGGCAGATCATCAGCATCCAGCAGGGCTTTTACAACCTAATCTCATTCCATCTTGGAAGTGGGATATTATTTCTATGGACTTCATTGTTGGATTTCCTATGACTCCTCATAGACATGATGCTATCATGGTGACCACTGATTGGTTGACTAAGGTGGCACACTTTTCTCCCATGAGATCTTCTTATACAGTAGTTTCTGTGGCCAAGGTCTTCATGCAGGATATAGTGAGACTTCACGGAGTTCCACATAAGATTATCTCTGATCAAGATCCTATTTTTACATTTGCATTTTGGACTTCACTACAGCACGATCTTGGTGCTCAATTTAATTTCAGTTTAGCATATCACCTTGAGACTGACAGTCAGATAGAACGGGTTAATCAGGTGTTGGAGGATATGTTGAGGATGTATGTCATGGATAGACAGACTCACTGGGAGGATTATTTATATCTAGTGGAGTTTTCTTATAATAATGGATATCATAGTTCCATTGGCATGTCACCTTTCCATGCATTGTATGGACATCCTTGTTCACACCATTGAGCTGGGACAGATTGGAGGATCATATTCTTATTGGTCCAGATATGCTTCATGACATGGAGTAGCAGGTGATTCATATCTGACAGCATGTGGCTATTGCACAGGACAGACAGAAGAAGTATGCAGACGCTCACCGGATTGATAGGTAGTTTGTAGTTGGGGACAGAGTATTCTTGAGAGTGCATCCATGGAAGAGTCCAATCCGATATGGAAAGGGTTCGAAGTTGGCACCTCAATTTGTTGGTCCTTTTGAGATCTTAGAGAGGATAGGTCCAGTTGCATACCATCTTGCTTTGCCACCTAGCTTATCATGCATTCATGATGTATTCCATGTTTCAGTACTTAGGTGATATATTCCTAATGTTACACATGTACTTGATTGGAATGCTTTGCAGGTGGAGGAAGGGCAATTGGCATTGGAGCCCATACGTATCCTACGACATCAGGATTTGATCCTCAGGGGTCAAACCGTCGACCAGGTAAGGGTCCAATGGGATCCAAATGATGAGACAGTAGCTACTTGGGAGGATGCAGCTAGATTCCATGAATCTTATCCCTACTTGTTTGCAGGCTTCCAGGAGTAAGCCTGATAGAATGGGGGGTGGATGTAGTACCTCCATATTTTGTTTTCATTTTTGTAGATGCCATACTCTTTTAGGCCACATTGTTGTGTGTAGATTTTATTATGTTAGTGAATATTGATGATCTAGATTATGCTTTGATTATGTCATGTTTGGATATTGATATATTATGTTGAGATGTTTCATATTTCAGTTGGATTATGATGTACTTACCCCATACTAGCATGTGTATGGTGTTCATATGTATGTATCTATTTTATGTGTCTGTATGGTAGAGGATGGAGGCGTAGTTACTCGCTTTGTCGAGATCCACATGACTGATTATACCCTACCATTGTTTGTTATATGTTGTATGTACATGCTTTGATTTGTGATGACAGGTTTGTAGGTACAGGGCATTGTCTTCCCTGAATTGGCAGGAGTGAGCGTGCCCAAAAATATACTCATCTCAATGGTAAAGAGGGGAGATGACAGATGGACCCAAAACCCAATCATGAACCCAATTATCCTAATTATTGGATAAGTATCCGTTGACCACCTTACCTAAATTTTTTAGGTGACAAAGTTCGTGGATTTCATCTCTGTGTTGGTATGTTTATTTGATGGTCATGTTTTATTGCTGTTTGTATGTGTGATTTTCTATAGTTATAAATTTAATATTATATTGGAAAATAATATTAAGTTTATTTCCTATGTTATTTTATGATCGTTAATTAATTAAAAATCAAATATTAGGATATTTGATATTAATTAATTAATTTTGTGTAAATATATTTGAAATTGTCCATTAGTTATTTAATTAATATATTGCATGATTCAATAATGTTAGAATATTAAATTATTTAGTAATGGATTTTAATATTAGCATGTGTTATATTAAGTTTGAATATGTCACTTTTCAAAAAGGAGTCAAATTATCTTTTGGAGTTTAATATGAGTTGTGCATAAAAATATTTATTTTTAATTAATAAATAGGATATTCTCTCAACAAAGTGGGGGAGTTTGAATAGGAGTCCTTGTGTGAGTCATCTAGGGTTTTGCTTGTTTAGTGGAGTTGAACCCCTAATAGGGGAATTTGGCATTCATTTTGGTGAATGAGTTTTTGGAGAGAGCTTTTTGGAGTTTTATGCTTTCTTTGTGTTCTTGAATTTTTGGAGATTGTGCATGCTTTCTGGGTGAAGATTGCTCGCTTTGGATTTGGGGATTTCTTGCACTGTGACTCAGAGCTTGCAGGTTGAGCTGTTCTGTTGACAGTTCTGGATTGTATTCATCTCACATGCATTCTATCTTAGTATCTAACATTGGATTGAGGTAGGGTTTTGATTTAATATTCTTATAATTTCATTCAAAAAAATTATTATTATTTAGATGTGCATGATTTGATTTATGGATGTGATTCAGTTTTTCTATTATGCTCCATTATGGGTATTAGGAAACCCTTTGATTTATGCTTTTGATTTTATACTGTGACTTGGCATAGTAATGTTATGCTGCTAAAATTTTTGGGGAAAATTCATCCTTGGGCACCTAGAAAATGAAAAATTAAAGTCTCTATAGTGAGTTCTATAGTGTGAATAAATTAAATTAATGGGTTGTTCTCAAAAATTCAATTTGGGAGAAAATTCACTATTTTGTGTTAAAAAAATATTACTCTTTGTCAAAAATGACAGTAAAAAATTAAAACTATTACCACAGTAAGAATTATTTATTTACATGACAAAATATGTAGTGGTAAATGTATTTGTGTTGCAAAATGTAGAAGAAAATACAAATTAGGGAGTAAGACAAACTTTCATGTCTGTGAAAAAGGAAAAATTCCATTTCTGGTAAATTTTCATGTAGCTCTGCTATTTCCATTTTCGAAAATATCTTTCTTTTAAAAAAAAATATTCTTAAAAATTTGTTAGTATATTTTCATTGTTAATGAATTAGTTATGGCAATTTAAAAATATACATATAGCAATTTATTCAAAAGGTGATGTTGACTTTCGAATTAATCAAAGTTTAAATTTTTTTGTTTTTAAAAAATTGAGTTTGTAGAGGGGCACGGGATCCCAACCCCGTACCCTCAAGGCAGCTGCAGCAGCAGCCGACAGTACCACGGTACCGTCGACAGAGCTAGGCTCTGCCTGCGGAAACGTGGGTGTCATGCGGTGGTAGGTCTACGATGGGCATGGAAGCTGCAGTGTACCCTATCCCACGCGGTACCTCTTAGTTGCCACTTGTCATTTGTTTGACATGTTGTATTGAATTTGGATATTAATAAATTTTCTTTATTAAATTTTGTTATTATATTAAATTTTGTTATTGTTAAATTTGTTATTATTAAAATTGTTAATTAGTTTAATAAATTTTATTAATGAATTTAATTTGTTATGATAAGTTTTGGTTTTAATAATTATTTAATAATTAAATTTTGTTAAATAATTTATTTATTATGAGTTTTATATAATAAACTCTATTTTCTCAAATAGTATTATTATTTTTAATTATTTTTTTGAAATTTATTATTATTAGATAATAATAAATTCTATTAGTAGATTTTATTTAATATTGGAAAAAAAAACATGTTTGTAACCATTCTTTAGAATAACAATTGTTTTATTGGATTTAAACCAATGTTGCTAAACCTTATGATTTATGGGCATTTGAATTAGGTTTAATTGATTGAGTAAGATATAAGTTATTTATTTGTCTTAAGTATGAAGAATATTATGTGTTACATTTTTATGGTCAAATTGGACTTTTATTTAATGGTGTAAATGTATGATTATCTTTTCATCTGTACATGCATTATTTTCTACTGAAATTGGCTGTTTTCTACAATGAAGTTTTATCTTTCCTAGATGTTGGGTTTATCAGTGTTATGGGAACTAGATGACCTAGGAGAGATAGAGGCTTGGGAATTATCTGTTATTTATGTTGTTTATCATGTTTGGCATGAGTGTGATCTGTTTATGTTCCAGATGACTTTATAGGCTCTTGTTGTATTATGTGAATTCAGTGATTATGTGTATGTGGTCAATCTTAGTTTCTGTGATGATTCTGGATGTGTGACTACCCATTTTATCTGAGTTTAGATCTAGGAGAGATCTATGAGCCTAGGGTAGTTTACCTAGATATGTTTTAGGAGGTGGCTTGCAATAAGCATTGGGGCCCACAAGTGGCTGCTAGGATCACTTATTGTAAGTTATTAGAAACAAGTGATAACCTAATATAACATTGAGAGATATTAAAATGAACCTAATAAGATAGTTTCCTCTCCCATGCTTGTGTGCTAGTACAAACTAAGATGAGGATGAGATGATGCTTGCCACCTATTGAGGTGTGTGTTCTGGCATAGTTAGTGCCTTCGTTAGTACGAGAAGTCATTGATTTCGTGTATGGTCACTTGAGTGCTGGGATCTAGAGAGATTACCAGGACAAGAGTCAAGGGTTAGACATACATGATGACACCTTTCTACACATAGTCTAGCTATTCTACATGAGTCAGTTGTCTCTGGATTAGTGAGTCATATCTTTCACTACTTTGGTTGACCTTGAGTTAGTAAGCTATCAGGATTCCTTTCCTAGTGGTATTTCCTGATTTGACTTGATTATCCGTTTGGGGTCCGATGTTATCTCCTTAGCATGGTGGGGTAGACCTTTGTGGTTTTACATGGATAGGTGGTAGTGATTCTTTACCATTTGGGATTCGACATCCTGGTACCTGTGCTTGATGGTGTCTTACAGTTGGATTCCTTATGTTACTTCATCTTTGATGATCTTTATTTATGTATTCTTTATTGTAAATCTTGTATTAGAGTATCGCATGTGATACCTAATCTGGATATTGTAACTTAGTTGTTAGAGTGATTACTGCATACCCTGCGACATGTGCAGTGGATGTATGTTTATTAGGATTTATGATTGTTCATGAGATGTAATCATTATGATGTAATTGTTGTATTTAATTTATGGAATCATTTGTTGATGTTATTTAATGAGTTATGTTAGAAAGTAATACTACGTCATGGGACCCATTAGTTTTGTAACCTATGTATGCGATGTGTGTTATGTGAGATAATGGTTAATGCATTCATGTGATTGTATATCTTAATTGTAAACTTTAGAAAAAAAAATTATTCACCTAAACTTAGTATCATGTTCTAGGTTAGTTTCTTTTGGGTTCCCTAGCGGGGCGTTACACGCCTCCTGTGTCTTCTATAAGTCTAGTTGTTGTATCGGGCATTAACAGGTTGATCTTTTGGTGCAACAACAACCACTACTTGTAACACCTAAGTAATATATAAAAGGAAAATATGATAATGAAGAATTGCCAGTGAAACTCAAAATCAACTCTTGGACTCATTTTGTTAACTTTCTAAATTCAACATGTGATTGTGAGTTAAAAAGAAGATTAGAGTGATCTCAACTTCCAATTGTGAGTTAAAAAGTTGATTTGCATGATTTTCACTAGATAATTGTTTCCAATTCCCTGATTACTTGTCAATCAATTTGAGTTGATCAAGGAGTGATTTTTGGATTTTCCATGAGTTCTCAAACTTGGATTTATATATAAATGATCCTCGATCCTTCATAATCATATGTGTAATTTTGAGAACAATAGAGTTATACTGTCAATTTCTTGCGAGATTGTGCATCCATTTTTGAGATTAATTGCTAGTTTTTACATTCATAGCTTAGCTTCATTTTTATTGATATGAAGTTTTAGAGCAATTTCATATAGTTTTTATTGTTATTTCATTAAAAATCACAAAAACATAGATTAATCTTGCATTCATTTCAATCATTTTTGCATTTTTAAATCCTTCGTTTAGGCATTGCATTGTCACTGATCTTGGTCAAATCTAAGAATACCATACTCATGTCTTCTAGAAGGTAGTAAATCACCTGATTGATGATATATTCATTGATTTTTTATTTTCTTATCATTAATTTGTAATGTTTTACTGAAGTGTTGTATCTTCTGAATAGGTACAATTTTCAAACACACATTTTTGGCACCCACCATGGGGTCTGATATCAGGTTTCCATTCCATTTTTAATCATTTTTCATTAATTTTTTTGGATTTTTAGAATTTTTCGTACAATTCTTAGGGAATATCATACGACAATTTGTAGATTGTCATTTCAGAAGCTATTGTCTATTGTACAATAGATGATATTCTTGAAGTGTTGTACCAGTTCATATACATTGTCATATCATAGCATAATTATCGTGTGTGTATAGGTATATTTTCGTACAACATTCCACACTAGTATTTCAATTATCGTATGGGGTTTTTTGATCAGTTGTTAAGGTTTTTTACCCTGAAATATGATTGGTACTAATCCTAACCCCTATTGTTTTCTGTTGTGTGATTGTTTTAGATAGCCTAATTCTTTTTGTAGGACGTGAGATGAATACTTGAGTATTAAAACTTGACCTTTTGGCCTATTCTTGTCTTGTCTTCTAAAGCCCTTGTTTGCAAGAAACCCTTTCAAAAATTGCTTGCCAAAGAATGCTCAATCAACAAAAAATTTTGACCTGTGGTTTTGTAGGTTTCCAAAATATTCATTGAAAAAATATTTTGTTTGGTTAATCTCTTTTTCATAGGCATGGAGTTAATTAATTACGTGTGTCATATTGGCATTGTGGTAGATATTGATGGAATTATGATCTTCTCTTTTCAGAGAATAAAAAACCTAGAAGATATCCCCCCTAGCAATGTGCATACTGTCTCTGGATTAACTTTTTTTGGTGTATCTTGGATAGGGAAAAGGACAAGGTTAGGGGATTATGCTATGTTCTTTTCAGAGAATTAGAAACCCAGATCCTATGGTCCCCAACCTCACATTTTATTTAAACCTTTAAAGGGCCTGCCAACTGAAGTTAAAACCTCTCGAGAATGACCCAAGTAGGGACAAGTCTTAATCCGACTCTTCCACCCCACTATAAAATTTGATGCTTCCAAGAGGTTAAAGCCTTGGAAGACATAATTGCACTTGCTCCTTGGATTTATTCCATGAACATGCTTGGATCTTGTATAGAGCGGAGCCGCTTCAATCTTTCTTGTGAGACTACATAGGTTTGAGTACTCATAGGGTTAACAACCTCAATCCTACTTGTGGGACTATGGGAGATAGTTGTGAATGGATGCCTTGATTAAAGCCTAAGCTAGTTTGAAACTGATTTACCTCTGAAGGATTTGTAGTACTTGTGTGAGGTGAATAGTAACCACCCCAAGAAACTCATCATATCAAGCCCTCCTTAATGTTTGAACTCAGCTAATATGGCCTCCAACAGCCATTGTGTGTTGTTGGACTTTTATATTATGAGGATTCATTGAGTGTGTTCCTAAGTCAATGAGAAAGTAATACATCTCTTCTCGTAGTTAGGTTAAGCTAGGTGTGTTTGATTCATTGAGTCAATTCACACATGTTTTCTGTGATTGTGAGCCTATTTCTATGATAAACATCCTCAAAAAATCCAAAACACATAGATTTTGAAAACTGGAAAGCAAACTTGAAAATCAATTTGAGACTAAAAACATAAATTTGAAGAAAAATCCTTTTTTGGTGTAAATTGTCATTCTTCCCTAGCAATTTTCATATGAAAATTGCTCAGTATTCCCAAGTCTCATATCAGAACCCCCGAAGTATCATATGAGAAGCAGGTTATTTTCGTGCGAGATTTGTTAGAAATTCCAAGCAAAAATCAATTCATGGTGTCAATTTTCGTACAAGATCCTAGATTGTCATGCCAGGGCTTATTATGTGTTGTACAAGCCTACATACTGTCATACGATAGTTTCCACAAATTGTTAAAAAGTCCATAATTTTGACAGAAACCTAGTCAACCTTCAACTTTGGTTAAAAGTTCTGTCATAAAATCCACTGTACAGAAACAAAAATCCAATTTCATTGTCCCAAAGTGGTCTATTTCGCCTGATTTTTCATCTTGATGATTAATCTAGAACACATCTCATCTTGTGTCAAAAACCTTATCAAAACACTTTTGATTTTTCATCCTCTCTCAAAGGCTAAGTGTTGTGTATTACTGTCCACTATCTTTTGGGCATCTATCAATACATCTTAGATATTGTATCCTTCACTTACATTAGGGTCATCTTTTCATCAAACGACCCTTGACAAGGTTATGTCACTTGATTTCTCTAAATTAGATTATCATTTAGCTATCTTATCTTTCTCCAAGATTCACCTAAAGGTCCATGGTGGAAACAAGAGATTCCTCACACATAAAACCAAGAGAAGATCCAAAGACATCACCCTTGTCTTCTCTCATTGTTATTTTTTTTCATCAACCATATGATCTTGATCTTTACGAAGAAGACGAACTAGGAAATTTGCACTTAAAAGGAGGCCACACAACTCCTCCTGAATCAACTCAAGAAGACAATCAACACACTATTATGTCTCAAAGAGAAACTAGCCATGGTTCACAAGGCCATGACTCTAATGAGGATAGGGTTCAAGATCTCACACCTTTAGAAATTTCACAATACCAAGATGATGATCATTTTAAGAAACTCATGAAACATTTCCTACGAGAGGATAAAGAGACATACTTCCTCAAATTGGCCCAACAAGGGGCTAAAATTCCTCACAATTTTAATGTTGAAGACATTGTAACACAAGAGGAAGAGACCCCTATCACATCCATGATGAAATAGATGCATGCTATGCAAGTCAAACTTAACAATCTGGAAAAAGAGAAAGAACCCAAAGAATTCTAAATGGATGCCCTATGTCCATTTCCATTAGATCAAAGCATGTATATGCCACCATTCCTGAAAGGGGTGGAACTAAAAAGTATGACAAATATAACAGAAAGTAAGATCCTCAAGATCGTGTCAGATACTTTTGCACTCTATCCATGGATTTCATGCATGAACCAACATACTTAATGCATCTCTTCCCATGATCTTTGGAAGGAGCAACCATAAATTTGTTCTCCAAAATACCTCCAATAATCAAAACTTTTTAGGAATTGCTTAATTTGTTCTATCAACAATACTCTTACAACATCCAGTATCTGGTCACTGTTAGAAAGTAAAGTCCACCAAGGTAATTGAGAGGGGGGGGGGGGGTGAATCAGTTATCAGATAATTATAACTTTTATCAAATTCAAAATATTTAACCATGTAAGCAATATAATTACCAACCATAGAAAGATATTCATACACAATGACACAATAACACAAGATATGTTGACTAGGGAACCTCTTGATCAAAGAGTAAACCCTGGTGGGAATGATGCCCACAAAAGATGCACTAATATGAATATTCTTTGTGAAAGGATGGACTTTGTTAGGAGTCTTATGAAATACATTCAGTACATATAAATTCCTGTTAGGAGATTTTGAATCCCTGTTAAAAGATTCTAACCCTGTTAAGAATTATGGAAGACAAAAGGACTCATTGCCCAAATAGCTTCAGGGTAAGATCACTGAAATCACTGTCCAAATAATCTTTGCATTATTCAACAGAATAAAATGTTACCTCTTCTCTGACTATGCCAAACTGCACTCACTTCTACACCAGATCTCAATCTCAGATCTTTGTACTTCGCATGTCTTCCTTCACAATTTCGCTCTCATACTTAGCTCTTTTCTTCACTTCATGCTTACCGCATCACATCTCAACATTTATACTACATTACAACAAGGAAAAACATTCCTTCCTTTATACCACACTCAAATAATTACAAATGAGTCGGCACACAATTACAAAATAAAATATTCCACACGCTACACCAAAATTACATAAAACTGTCAGCTTCCAAATACAATAAATATTCACTCGTGTGACTTCAAAGTTTGCGCTATAAATCATGTCACTAAAAATGTGTCTCAAACTTCCCTTTAACTGTGCAAAACCAGATTCCATCTTGATTAGGAGATATCATTTGATTTCTAAAAACCGCTACTCAGGAACACTGCCTAAATACTACTTCCACCAAAATGCTCATACTCATGAATAAAATAATTATTTTCTGTGCTCTTAACCATAGACATATAACATATCCAAGAGTATAACCTCAACATCATATATCTCCAACTGCAATATCCCATGTGCGCTAATCAAAACACTGTCTGCTTCTCTGTAAGTCTCTAGAAGATCATTGTGTTGACATCAATGCACTAGTAGACTTTGGGAAATAAATGACCAAGTGACTAAAAATTTTAGTCACATGACTAAAACTTTTAGTCATGTGACTAAAACTGATCATGTTCTACCATTTTTTAGTCACGTGACTAAACTGGTCATTTTCTACAAATATAAATGACTAAATAAATGACCAATTTGGTCATTAGGTAAAATTAGAACTAAAATGACTAAATAATTAGTTACCCTAATAAAAATGACTAAATGAATGATTAATACTCCTCTACACATTAACATTTGATAATATCATATACTTATATCTTAGAAGTTGCATTTCACCAATAATGTGTGTTCGCCAATAGATTTATTGTGCGAACATTATTCCAGCCACTATTTGCCAATATCTCTAAATGGTAACTATATTTAAAACTCATCTAAGCATTTTGCAATTAGAATTTATATAGATCGGGTGCATATAATTCATAAACATTATCAAGGTTTTTTAGAGTGTTATTTGTGGTAGTAGATTGGTTACTATACTATGGTAGCTATCAAGAGGGGAAGCATTTAAATCTCTCCAAGGTACTTCAATTAACAACTAAAACTGTGTAGCATACATATGACATCTTATTTGTTGACATCTCACACCTTTTTGAACCAAATTAACAAGCTTTCCATCTAGTCATAGTTTTAAACTATTTTCTCTTTCCCAGCTATGCATTTGTATTTATTTGTGAGTTTTAATGACATTAAATAAGGCAAGTGTGAGAATAACATTTTCTTAATGGTGAGAATATTTAACAAACACTTCGTAATATTTATCTCATTTACTCCTATAATGAATAAATATAGAAGGATAACAAACTCACATTTCAATATTTATTATAAAGGAAATAAAATAGATTACTTAATAGCTATTAACTTATATTAATATCTATTAAATAATATACTTAATTTACTCATAGAAGTCCCACCCGGAGCCCTACTATCTATTGTTGTCACCACAATCCTTGACATCTTCAATGATATTATTTTGTTAAGCCCTAGATAGGATCGCTACCTATACGTAACTTTAAATTTTGAAGTAGCTCTTAAAAAAAACTAAAGACAATAAATTAATGGCTAATAAATATAAAATACGAAACACATAAAACTATGTTCTGAAGAAATAAATGATACTTTGTTTTGTAGAATGCAGATTTCCCGTAAATATTGATAAATGCATAGACATTTAGATTCACGTATTCATCAATTGCATATAATCCAGTATAATTATTTTAATATATGTATTCTCATCTTTATACAATTATATATGCATATGCATATTTATTCTTTCACACCACAACACTTAAGAGATTATAAATAGATTGTTCTGCGCTAAATCTTGTGAACTATATTATTTAATTAATTAAATAATTAATAATTATCATAGGGTCGATCAATGATTGACTGGGTATAAAAAATTAAATACAAACAAAACATCACGAGGCCGATCAATATTATTTGGGTGGGTATAAAAAAAAAAAAAACAAACCAAAACATCCATCATAGTCATGCAAAGAAAATCAATGCAGGCATTCTCGAGCCAAGCTGAAAATTCCATTCACGCCAAGGCAAAAGTGGTTCATGTTAGTGTTTCTTCCTTTCATGAGAACTTGGAATGATTTAATGTGAAACATGATTACAAATTAGGTACATTCAATCTCAAGTTTTCTCTAGCATTATCGTGCCAATTAGTTGAAAGCCCCATTCATGTCAAGGCAAAAGTGGTTCACGATGTTGTTTCTTAGATTCATGAAAAGTTGGTGAAATTGGATTGTCATTGAATGACAATGATGGGGCATAGGAGTCAATGCCATCTAGTAGTAGATTGGAGCCGTAAGCACAATCTTCTAGGCAAAGAAGGGAACTACAACTTAGTGTGAGGACTAGACCTTCTATTGGGAATTTTTTCACTAGAACGGGGAAGAGAAAATTGTGAAAGCTTGTAATTTTTTACTTGCCTAGATATGCAATTTATTATGATGATTTTCAAAGACAATCATCATAAGTTCATAATAGTTATCAATCACCTATTGTTTTTGGCTTTGCATGATAGTGTGATTTTGTTCTCCATTTTTATTCAAGGATCAAATATAATAGAAAACACTTCACCATGGTTTTTTAGACTCATTTGATACATTTTGTAACTGAATTTTTGCAATAAAAAATGTGTTTTTAAAGAAATTTAAGTACCTTTTTAAGTTGCTGAGTTTTGCCTAGTTAGATTTTTTTTGTCTTGCTTCACACTTTTTGAGTTTGAGTCTCAAACTATGGTTCCACTTATATTGTGTTGTTTGATAGTTGCTTTGTTTGGTTTTGTATTAATTTGATTGTTTAAGGCCTTGGGCCTTTCAAAACTTCCTTTTTAAGAAAATAAGTGAAGCTTGTACAAATTCGAAGGAAACTTTTACCTTAAAATGCTAACAATTATAAATACTTGAATGTCTCATTCAAGACCAAAGACTAGCCCCATGTGGTTAAAAAATATTAAGGTACAAATACAATGATTTTAGGATGATTGTACTAACAACACTACATAAAAGTGTATTTTAAGACATTTGTTTAAGACAAAATTAAAATTTGTCTTAAAATTTAAAGTTATTATTTTAATTATAATAAATGAAAATAGAAACTATTATTATTGTACTAAGTTAAAAGTTACGACAAAATAGCATGCATTTTCATTTAGGCAGGAGGAAGAGGAAGGCGAGGAAGGCGAGGAAGGCGGGAGGAAGACATGAATTAAATTTTTAGAGGAAAAACCAGAGATTTTGTGGACTGGTTTGAGATCATCTTTCATTTGGGCACTTTTCAAAACCGTCCAGTTAGGCCTTTGGAGAGCGACTTTCATCGACCCCGCCTGTAACCTATCTGTATTCCATTGCTCTCTATTCACAACTTATATTCACAAGCTCATTTTTCATGTTCTTTCCATTTGACAGAGAAAGATCTCTCTGTTACTCTAGATATACATAGGGTTTTGAAAGCATTTGAGTCATTCTTCTGTGATCTTGACTCACCTCCTTTGACAATTTCTACAAATCTTGGATATATACAGGTATGTATTCAAATATAACATTTGCCTTCGATCTTGACTTGTAGAAAGCCCATCAAATCTTTTGCTCTTTGTATGAGTCTTCCTTAATCGCTTCCTTTCTTATGTTGCTTTGAAAGACTTTAATTCCATAAGGGCTTTGCGTTTGTATATGGTTGTTTCCTTATGTCAAGATTCATGTAGATATTTCATGTTTTTACCTGGTACTCGCGGGTTTCTTTGAGCTCCCTGTAATGATGTAGGTCACGACCCTTTCTGAATGAAATTTACCTCTGTGAGGCTCTTTATGCTTCTTGATTCTGGGTATGTATTTGGAGCTTTTAGAGACACAAAATACTTCACGAGCCCTTTCCTTTTAAACAAGCCATGACTATACATTTTTTGAACTTAAAATGAGGGTTATTCCTAAATTTCTAGAGTTACCCAACTGTGTTCTCCGAAAAAATTGGGTATATGAGTATATACAATCCCCACATAAACCTCAAAAGATAATGGTGACAACTTACAGATATGAGTATATGTTTAAGAAAACAATAAAACTTCATAAACCCTTGAATCTCCATTTTTATGTGCTCATCGGGAAAGAAAATAATGAGGGCTTACTGTCACCATACATGTCATATGTTTGCAGAAAATATATAGTCCATTTTCATTAAGAACAGAAGTAAACATGAACTTGTGTGTGTGTGAATATATATATCCTAAAGAACTCAATTCCTCAATTCCTCATGACAAATCTTCCTACTATTATCCAAAATAAGCCAGTCCCAAAGGTAGTTATTCCAATGACTACATACTGATAATGATTTGAGAAAGATCTCAATGTAAGACTTTTGTTGGGTATATAACATGCTCTTTGGGGAATTAATCAGGTCTCTACAATAATGTTGAATTGACAATTACTATTTCTCATGTTTTCATGGTGCTATAGATGGTACCTTTCAAGCATATTTAATAACGATTTCTTTTTGTTGAGCTATTCTCTGTTCGAGAAGAAATTAAATTGACAAAAGATTAATAAATATAATTGTCAGTAAGTCAAGAATGATTTCCCAAGAAGGTGATTGAAGAATAATTTCTTGCAAAGGAACTGGCTTTGTTAATTCATTAGTATAACTGCTTGTTTAATTAGCTTGAACAATTTGACTGTTGCTTTTTCAATATATGTTTCTTATGTAAATTCCCATGGAATCTATAAATGTAATCTATTCTATTACTTTTGTTAATTATTATTAGTGCGTTTCAATATTAGTGTTTTTCATGCATTAAAATCATTGCTTTGGTCTTATTTTGTGTATTATTGATTTGCATATTCATAATATAACTGTTATTAGGTGTTGTATTTAATTTTGTTTTGGCCCTTAATAGCATGTTTTGTATTTATCCTTACTAGTTAGTCATGCCTTTTATCATAGTTTTGATCTCCTCCTTCAATGAATTTAGTAGTGACCATTCTTATCAAATGTTATTAAGGCTTCTCATATCACAGATGCACTGTATTTACTGTCGTTCATGCCACTGTGTTGGTCTTTTTTTGTCATTACATATCTTGATGGAATGATTTCAACCATTCACTAATTTGGTGACTAATTGTCATTATTAAAGCTTTATCTCCATTAGTATGTTTAGCCACCAATTGTGAAGTCACAAAATGTTTCTAGACAATCAACACTACCATTTCTTGCCTACTCACAGTTAGACAGTCACTTCAAATGGCCTTGAAGAGTACAGAGGAGAGAATAAGGGAGAACCAAAAACTATTTTACAAATACTTTACCAGAGGGAAACAGAACACACCAAGTCCAAAGATGAGTGAGATCAAAGTTTGTTGAGAATAATAATCTTGAACCCTGTAGGAGGATGTCTAAACAAATAGAACTCTTGGACTGACAGACCAAAGTTTTGGCCTTGCTTATGAAGAAAAGGGTTTCCAAGTCTGATTTGATGTCCAATATCCATCATCTCTATTTGGCTTGATTGGGCATGTCTCCATTTCAATAGTTTCTCTGATTTTTCTTACCCAAACAACTTTAGAAGTGTTGCATTTTGATTGTCCTTATTTTGATTGCATAATTGGTTTAGTTTTCATGTGCTGCGAGGGCCAATATTTTTAACCTTTTTATGTACCAAGTCTGCACTGTGCTTCTCTTTGATTTTTGTTTTAGAGCAATATAAAAAACATTGTAGGAGAAAAAGATTAGACAATTCCTTTCTTTTTCTTAGATTAGTAGAGTGCCTAGAGTTATTAAGTTTGGACATAAGGTTTCTGAATGGTCTAAAAATCAGAAACAATTTTTATGCCATGTCTTAAGTTTTAAGGATCCTAACAATATTCTCAGCAGGGCCAGTAACATAAAATAATAGTTAAAATTTAGGGGAAGTCGTGTCACAAGGAGAGATGGATACAGGGGCCTAAGGCACTCCCAAATATCAATCCTAACACTCCATATCTTCACCACAAAGTAAGCTCCATTGTAAATATGTAAAATACAATAGCAAGGAGGTCAAACTTGCACATGAGGGGCATCATGTTGACAAGGAATGCAAAAAGTTATGATATGATGATTATAGAGCAATGGATAGAAAATATCAGAGAAGCAACATCATACAACTTCAAAGCTATCGAAGAATGAGTATTGTCATAGTACTAAACATGACAAGAGTAGCAGATACATTGACAATAAATCCAAACCATGAAAGTGAAAGACAATGTTTTAGGTGTCCATGATAGTGAAAGAAAATAGTGGTTAGCAACTTTAATTGAAAAGAAGTGATTTACAAGAAATAATGTGATATATGATGCAGGGAAAAATTATCATCTTCTTGAAGACATATAAGATGGTAATGATCACAATGCACAAAAAAAAAATCAGTGAATGGCACTGCTAAAAGACAGTCACAAAAGAAAAAGAATGAATGACAGTGATATATGATTCAACAAATTTAGTTCCTATGAATATGATAAATGGTGTGAAGAACTAAGCATATATATTTATCAAGGTTTCATTGTCACAAGCACCTAAGAATAGTTGCTGTGTAACCATTATTGAGAACAAAAGAATGATTGTCAGTTGGATAGGGTTTTAAACAAAACAAATTATTTGAGGGGTCCAAGCTACGTTATACTGTGAATTAACTTGTCAAAGATGCACTGTTGTCCAATGTCAAGAGAAAAGATTCAAGTTGATCATAAACGATTCTGACTTTAACTATGGATTTGTCTTGTGTTGGGATATAGCTTTTCCTAATCCTGATGATGCAACAAAGAGTGTGATGTGAAAATTTCACACAGCTAAATCCAAAAACACTTATGGTCACTAATATCCTATTGTGAATGCTTTCACAACATGCAACAAGATTTAGCTATGATAGCAGCTGAAACATCTGATATGTATTATTGCAAGAAATAAATCAGTAAGTTACTCTATGATGGAGGTTAAATAACTTGCATCAAACTAAGATTTTGGGATCTCTATGCAAGGTTTCTTTGTTGGATAACATCGCACTCCTGGATAGATGACCTCTGTACCTGTTGGCCTTCCCTGACTGAAACCTGTAAAATTCAAAGAAGAATGTTGTAAACTTTGGTATGTCAGATGCCTCGAAAATTTGATTATCTATTCTTTCCTTGTCAATGATCATATAGCTACTTAGCTTTGAATAGAGTGCTTGTAAGAATAATATACATCATGTGAAAGGGAAACCACAAATCATCTGGTGACATTTTCAGGATACCGGTTAAGCAGAAGAGCTTTCCAGATGCTCTTCAAAGTGGTATGTTCAGTAACAAGAAGACCACTTTCGAAAAACTATCATTTTAATGAACTATTCCTTTGATTGAAAAAAATGAAGGCTGCACAAAGATATTTTAGCTTCAACCCTACAGCATTGGCTTGGATTGGATTTCTCTGCAAATCCAATGCTTCAAGAATAGATTATAATTAATCTGTGTCAATGAAATTCGTGCTTCTGAAGAGCAATACAAGTGTCCTGCTTTGGTTTCTGATTCACACGAGATATTGAACTGCATTTTTCTCCAAGTGTCACTTGTACTGGATAGCAGGTTCACCCTATTTCAACTGTGTTTTCAAGAAGGCTTTCCACATCTGGAACTAATGTTACTCGCTTGTTTATATCACCTAAAAAATAGCACTATTTGGTAACTGAATTGATCGCAGCAACATCCTGAACAAAAATGCACTCAGATCCAGGCACAACCTAAAGCAATTTTGTGATAAAAAAGTCACGACACGAAATCAAATATGCGCATGAAGAACAATATTATGCTCATTGCAAATATAACGTGCACAAAACAAATTCAAACCCCTGAATATAGAAAAAGAAGCATGGAAACAGTTACAACTTACATCCAAGAGTATGTCACCAAGCTTCATCTTTACTGCACCACTCTCGTATGCAAGCAGTTTCCCCATGAATCCCACTGGCAGCCTTTCAAGGATAAAACTTTCTTCATTACTAGTACTTGAAGCACCAGAGCTGCTAGCTGACTTATCATCTGACCGGCTAACATCTTTACCATTTGCACTAGTACTAGTTTAAGTAGCATTTTCAGCCTTGACAACTGGTAACCTGCCTAATGGCAGTGAACCTGGAAGCTGGAAAAAGAAAATTTTATCGTCGGTGCTCTCATTTTGCAAGCAAACAATGAAAAAGTAATGTTAAAACTTGAATGGTTTCAAAAGTACAAGAAGAATAATTTGCAGATAGAAATCTTCAGTTTAAGTTTGCGTATTCGTAGAAATAATTAATCCCAGGTAACAAACCCATAAGTCAAGCTCTTCTACCGGGACTATGGTATCCTCATCAAATGTGTTAGTTGATCCTTCTCCAAATTCATCTTCATCTAGCATCTCTATAAATAATATACACAAATTAACCATTAATACAACTACAACTTTAACATCTCCATCAATGAATTGTTGTTTTTTATGCACTTAAGGAGTACTGTAAAGAACATTGAAAAAGGACACTACCAGATTTTCCAGAGTATGGCTTTCTCAAAGGAAGAGAAATAGGATAGTATGTAGAATAATCCTGCAGGACATCAGGTTGACAAACCAGCCATCAGAATATTGAAAGATCACTCTGTAAAGGTTCCAGCATAAATTTTGAGGGATTCAAAGAATAACTATAGTAAGTGCACACATAATAGAAGCTTACCATGGGTTCATCATATTGCTTTGATCATTTTCCAGTTTTGTCATCTATAAGCATTCCTTCATAGGCATCATTTGACCAGAAAAGTTATGCAAACAAATCCATAGAATGAACAAATAAAAAGATCAGATCTTTAGAAATAAAAAAGAAACTTCCGTTTACACTTTGAGGCAGCACTAACATGATAGAAAAGAAATTTCTAACTTGTATTATTTTTCAGAGGCACAATAATTTTGAAATACTGTCATCCATTTATACCATCGATTGATGGCTTTTTGTCCACTCCCCGAAAGCTTCCTGTAGCACCTCCACCAGCAGCACCTCCACCTCCACCTCCTCCCCTGGAAAAGCCTGGTACTGGTCTTCCAAAGGAACCACTTGATCCATACCCAAATGCAACTCGTACAGGTGCAACTGGTACACATTAATAACTTCAATCATTAATCAAATTTAAAATACCTCATAGCAGTTTGACATAATCTAAGATTGTCCCAATAAGTTATTGTGTTATAAAGTATAAACTATAAGTATCAAATATAGAAAAATACTAAAATAGTATAAGTCCCAAGCACAACCAACCTAGCAAAACCAAATATTTGGAAAAATTAACATATTAGATAACAATTGCAAAAAATTTCTTTTAAATAATAGTAAAATGGTCATGCTTAGTCTTCAGTCAAACATGGCACTAACAGAGTAGATATTTAATATGTAAACAATAGTGAGTTCAGTGACATGAATG
Organism: Chamaecyparis obtusa; assembly: GCA_027943335.1. Classification (NCBI taxonomy): domain Eukaryota; kingdom Viridiplantae; phylum Streptophyta; class Pinopsida; order Cupressales; family Cupressaceae; genus Chamaecyparis; species Chamaecyparis obtusa. The sequence continues at coordinate 55,911 of BSBK01000310.1, forward strand.
GTACCAAAAAGCTAGTGGTATTCAAGGATAAATATAGTGAACCTTGAAGCTTATAAGATGTGATTCTATAACAACAAAATAGTGATTCAATGTCATGATATAAAAGGATCACCTTGAGATTGTGAACAAGACCCACAATATAACATAGAGCAGTCATGAACAAATCCATGCATATGGAAAAAGAGCAGACTTGTGAATAAAAAACATCAGATTTTGTGGTGAAAGGATGCATTAACGTTGCTTTAGAAGCATCTTTCATAGAGGAACCATGTGTTATTTGAGGAAACATCAAGTTGGAAGAACAAAGACAACACTAATCGATGTGTCAAGGATAACGTTTTGGGATAGACAGTGACATTCAATGTACACGGAGCACATACATAATTGCCTTGAGGCATAATGATCAAGCTATTGATTTTAGGAACAGAGGAACATCTAGTCTTCTTGGAAAGCACCAATCTTCATTCAATAAACCTGATATTCATGAGAATATACTAATAAACCTTATAAATAACTGTCATCAAAATCAAAGACACTCTTGTTATGAGCAGTGAAAAGGATGGATGAAATAGCAGTCTTATGAAGCTGATGAGAAAGACAATGACGTTCAAAATAACCAAATGAGGGTAAAGGACCTTCATGTCAGACATTGTATACATTAATGGAGCAGGGCCTCAAAACTTTTGGACAGTCTATCATGGAGATCTGGAAGTGGAAAGAGGTGTAAGACGGTGTTGATTCAAATGTCAAAAGGAAGAAGTAAGGTGAAGAGAAAGGGAGATGTGAAGGGTACAAATCACTGTCATAGTGAATGAGAAGGGGCAGCAGCCTAATAAATCCAAGGACATGGCATTGAATTTAGATTATTATCATGTCATTCTAAAGGCTTCATTCATGGAGACAAAAGATAAATCAGGGCTAGAGATAATGATTCTGACAATCAGAGTGACCAGGTCTGCTTGCTGAGAAGTATGAATGAGTAGCCACTTAAAATTTCCAAAAGCAAGTCTTAGGAACAATTGATATGGAAAGATGTAGTGCTGCCACTTACAAGTAATAGAACCATTGTGGACAATCTCACTGAGGGATCCAGGTTGTTCAAATTTCCAAGGCACAGTTCATGGTGATATCAAAAGCAAGATGAAGGGTAAAGAGTGGACTCAAGAGTCCTTATACTGATACCTCTACACTTTTCCATATATACATGTTAATATGCTATAATATATATATATATATATATATATATGTATGTATGTATGTATGATAGATAATCTATTTTCTGTATATCTACTATGTGGAGCCTTCTGAGATTGCCATTTTGTCTTGAGGCAAGCTTGGTAAGAAATTACTGAACCTTTTCTAATATGATAATTTATAATACTAATCACTTTTGGTAATGTGTTGGGTTTTGCCTATTTGCAAGTTTATGCTAATTGGTCTTTTTACATTGACTCCTTGTGCTCATTTATATAGATGCATAAGTTATTTTGGTTCTGTTACAAGCCCTCATAAAATTCAAGGAATTGGTGCTGGATTTGTCCTTGGTATTTTGCATGTCAACATTCTGGATGAGATTATTCAAGTTTGTTCTCTCAGGTAATCTTGGGATGTTGGGAGACAAGACAAGGTAATCTTTCTTTGAGAGATTCTTTAAATCTTCATAATTGAATATCATTTCAACATAAAATTCCCTGATTAGAGGCTGACCTTAATTTCTCAACCATACCCAAGTAACAGACTGTCATTTTAGTGACAGTTTTTATAGACCCTTACTCTGTCACACATAACTTTTTAACCAGATATTAATTTCAAAATCACTCCAGTCATAAGGTGTGCAATTAGGTTTGTGAAGACATATTAAAATGTTAAGAGAATCCAACGGTTAAAATTTGCTTTATGGTCTCTGCACCGAGACCTATTTCTACTCCTCAAATCACTCTCAAATTGACTTTCAAGATTACTTTTCAAACTTTAACTTCATAACCCAATTTCAATCCCATAATCAATCTATCTCCAACAATCCACTAATATGTTTAGGAATTCAAATCATATTCTAAAAGAATCGATGCCATTAAAAGTTGGCACTTAAATTGAAACAAGATTGGAACTTAAATTAAAAGTTGGAACTACTACTCGATATTGTTTTTTTTGAGTAAAGTTCTTGCTTTATGAGATTTTTAAATAAGAACCATAAGTAGTTACAATTGATCAAATAGGTTCATAATTCAATGTATTCTAGCAAAAATTGACAGCATTATTAGAGAAAAAAGATTGAAGTTTCTCATATCTTTGGTAGTATAGAGTTTTTACCAAAGGTGTCATTTTTTTGCTCTCTAAAATGAAATTCTGTATGAGCTATGTGTGCATTAAGAGAAAATATATTTCTAGGTTTGATTTTCAAACCATTTATTAACAAAAAAAATGTTTTTTTTCCCTGTTGTTTTGACTTTCTGTAGTAAACAAAAATTCATGGTCTATAAGAGGTTGCAAATTAGGCAGTGTTATTGGTACAATAGTATTGCTTAGTTTGCAACCTCTTATAGACCCTGAATTTCTATTTTTCTCTACTATTTGTAGTATCATTTAGCTGTGCTTACTGGGCTCTGAATGTGTGAACTAAAGTCAAATAGAAGTTGGACTTCTTTCTGAGAAATGTAATGAAAGGTTTCTATTTTACTTACAGTTACTTTAGATCACGTGAGGCATAGAAACATAGGATAGAAGTAAAATCTAGATAAGGAAAAAAAATATCTTCTACTTTGACTTGGTTTTGACTGGTTTTTTGAAAAGCTGGGCAACTCAGGTGAGACATACATGGCCCAGGTGGCAAGTCCATTTAAAACATGGGTACCAACATGCTTTTCCCATTCCTTTGATCATGGAGTTCACCTTCTTCTAGATGGAGTTATTACATGCCAATATAAAATTGTTAACTTAGCCTACAATCACTCCAATGATGCCATTGGCTATAGGCAACCCAATGATGTCAGGTTTCTAATCAATTACAAAAACCCCAAATGGCTAGGTAGAATGTTCCTATGAAACAAATGTATGAATAACTTGAGTACAAAGTGTCAAAATTTCATTTTCACTCACATAGATTTCTTTAATTCTAATGTTGCATAACTGAATATGCAATTGTTCTCATCTCTTCAACTACAAGAACAAGGCGAAGCTAGCCAATATACTTACAGAAAAATTAAGGTGTCTATGTTGTATGACTATGCAAATATTAGGTTACATGCAACTGCATGTATTGCCACCATGGCAGAGAAACTGTCTGGGGCAATAAAGTAGTTTAATGCACAAAACGGTTATGCATTTAGTGCACTTGATGGAGGTAGGAAAGATCTATTTGTTCACCAGTAGTTGCTTCACGTTGAAGACTTATGTTTCTTAAAGGAAGGCATGTCTATAAAGTTTGTTGCTGAGCTCTATAGAGATAGCCATCCAAAGGTAGTTGATGCTCAAAGTTTCAATGTTAGTAGAAGTTTCAGCAGTGGGGATGCTTCTAATTTTCTCCACCCTTGTGTATCACTATCCTACTTCCCTTACCTTGTTTGCAGATGCCCATCCTCCCCCTTGTAATCCCAATTGCCACTTGCATCCCTTTTCATGTTTTATTGCCCATCTATGCTCTTCCATTTCAATGAGCTAGGTCTCATTGCTTTTCATTTGTCCTCTATGATGATTGATTCCTTTTTCAAATTGATTACCTTCCTATCAATATTATTTAAAAATTAAGATTGATCCCTACTTTGGGGCTTAGGTTGGATGTTTTATAAGAAGAAGAATACTGAACTAAGCATGGTTTAATTTGTAGATTTTATAAATTTTGGTTGTCCCTTGTGGATATCCATTACTGGGTTTTGAGATCTTGTAAACCTTTGGTTGGATTATCGTCTCAAACAAGAAGACTTATTTTTGTAAGAAGACCTCTTGCCACATGGTAATTAGCTCCCACAAGAAGAAAGAAGAGTTGGAAAATCCTCAGTCATGGCTCGTTAGTTAGCAGTGGATTTCCTACTGGCTGTTGTTTTGGTGCAACCTGTCCTCAGCATTTAAGCTATAAGTTACTTTACTTGTACTGTTGCCATTCTCTCTAGTAAATTCTCTATTTTCATGCTGTAATTATGACCATGTTTGGTCATCTTTAATAAGGGTAAGGACCTTAATAGACCCCTCAATCTGAATTAAGAAAAATGTCATATGTTGACACTTGATGAAAAACTCACATATGTCGAGATCCTAAGTAAACTTCATTTGTCTAGCCACAAAGTACAACATGCTTTAAAAATTAGGAAAGTTCTTCAAGGAAAGTTCACTAATGCTTTGTTGATTATATTTAAATACTAATAAGACATGTTGGTCAGTTATTAATGACCATTTGTAGTGTCTTTGAAATCCAAAAATACTTGCCAGGAAATTAATAACTTTGAACACAATTTAAAAGGTAAGTAGGTTCTTGTAAGTCAATTTTATCATTTGCTTCATTTTATGTATAGGTGCTGGGCTACTGGCTCCTCCATAGGTGAGTAATTTTGTTATTTTTAGATGAGAAAGAAGGGGGCTGGTACTTGATAGGCCACTCTTTTGTATCAATTTACAAGTCTTCATTTGGATCAGCTTCCTATTGATCTGGTTGAGTTGATTCACAATACACATCTTTCACTCATGTACATTGTCTTTTGTACGCTTCGGGTTGTCCTCTTCTGACAAGAGTGCTAATTTTACTTATTAGAAATCTAAAAAATAGTTAGCTAATTTGACATTATGCAACGTGCTTGAATTCAAATTATCATTTTGATAATTTTAGGTTTGAATTCTCATTGCAAAATTGATTTACCTTAATGAACATATTTTGGATTTTCTAAATATTTTAAATATTTATTGAAGTGTACAAAATTTATAGTCTTTTTCTTTTCTTTTGTGTACTTTCAGGGTGGAATTAGCACTGGGTACAAGACATAGATTACGAAGAAAGGGATTGATGATTACACCTATAAAGAAGATTGAATTGCACTCTTTAGGGTGCAAGGAACCGATCCAGATTATATGCATGCATTTCAAGTTGAACAGGTAAGATATCATTACAATTCAAGTTGAGGTATAACATATATGTTGTATTAGTACAAGTAGTGTGTCTAAAAACTATTGTCCTTGCAACTGATGGGCTACTCATCACTGTCTCTTTAGTATGTTGAACATGGTTAAACTTAACCCAGTAGTCAACAGAAAAGACATGTGAGCCAAATTTAGCATTTTATGATTGATGTATTTGATAGAAGTGTAATAGATTGGTAGGTTATCATGAGTGTGGACTTTTGAAGAAGTAAATCTTTTGATAGGTTAATTAGGAGTGGAAATGTAGAAGGTATGATCATTTGTACATACTTGATCTCTATTTAATGTGGTTAGTTTCCCTTAAAGATAGATGATTGTCACTATAACAAGGGGAACGAGCCACATGTAATGGATTTTCCAATGACATCATTCACTTCATCTTTATATTGCACATTGAATAATTTCACCATTAAGTTTAAAGTATCACTAGTCATCCCCCCCTTAGGATTTTCTACCCTTGAACTATAGATGAAAAAACTTGAAATCGTGTTTAATTGAAAGTACTAGTATGCATGGTATGATTATTCTTTGAAGGGTACTAGCTCAATGGAAGAGCACGTACTTTACAAATAGGAGGATGGTGGTTTGATTCCATCATGCCCTAATATGACTAAATAAATGACTAAATATATGACTAAATAAACGACTAAATAAATGACTAAATAAATGATTAAATCAATGACCAAATAAAGGACCAAATAAAGGACCAAATAAATGACCAAATCAACGACCAATCAATGACCAAATAAACGACCAAATAAACAACCAAATAAACGACCAAATAAATGACTAAATCAATGACCAAATCAATGATCAAATAAATGACCAAATAAACAACCAAATAAATGACTAAATAAATGACCAAATCAATGACTAAAATAGTTTAGTCATAAATTTGGTCGTGAGATAAATGACTGGCAATAAACTACTAATGGTCACGTGACCAAAATTAGTCATTTATCTACAATTTTTAGTAGTTTATTTAGTCATATATTGTTGTTTTTGTACTAGTGATTACAATCATAGTCATGAATGCAACAACAACTGCTACAGAATGACTGCCAAGCATTCAGAATTCATTCCTAACAATCTCCCCCATTGAAATTAATGGCAACATAGATGAAAAACATCCAAGTTTCCAAAAATCCAATTCTGCAATATTGCTTCTTCAAATCCTCTTCATCAATCAAATCTTGCTTCGTTATCCTGTTCAATTCTCTCATATATAGTTTTTCATGCATACTTCTCCCCCATTGACATCAATGACAGAAATTTCATCACTATGTCAACAACAACTCAATGTCAAAAGACACTATTCAGAAAAATACATTTACTAGAGTCCTCATGACTCAGCTCAGATACACATACTCCCCCATAGAGGAAGTACCAACATCCAATCCAGAAGAAAGATAGGGCTCATATACCATTGGACGGATGCAACCAACTGCATCATTACTCAAAAGTAGGCTGAGGCATAACCCCAAGCATACCTCTTAGATACTCAAATGTATCCTTAGGCAAAGGCTTAGTAAATATGTCTACTATCTGTTCCTTTGTGCTTATGTACTCTAGTCTGACTTCTTTCTCAACAACTTTCTCTCTTACAACATGATATTTGATCTCTATATGCTTTGTCTTAGAATGTAATACAAGATTCTTAGACATACTAACTGTGCTGGTGTTGTCACAGTGTATGACAATAGGCTCAACAAACTTAATTCCAATATCCTTCAGCATTTGCTTCATCCAAATTATCTGGTTACAATTGTTTGCTGCTGCTACATACTCTGCTTCTGCTGTGCTTTGTGAAATACAATTCTGCTTCTTGCTTAGCTAAGAAACTAATCTTCCTTCAAGAAAAAAGGCTCCACCACTGGTGTTTTTCTTTTCATCAACACTACCTCCCCAATCAACATCTGTATATGCACATAGGGTAAAATCATCAGATTTTTCATACCACAATCCATAATCCATTATGCCTCTTAAATATCTCAGTATCCTCTTTACTGCTGCATAATGTGACTCTCTAGGTTCAGCTTGAAATCTTGCTACCATTCCAACTGAATGTTGTATATCTGGTCTAGTGTGTGTTAAGTACTGCAATCCTCCAATCATGGATTTGTATTTCTTTTGCTCAACTGTCGGTGTTTCATCTTTGCTAGATAGTTTGTGTCTTGTAACCATAGGTGTTCCAACTAGTTTACAGTTCTCCATTCCAAATCTTTTTAGTAAATCATTCAAGTACTTTGTCTGACATACAAAGATACCATCATTATTCTGTGTTATCTGTAATCCCAAAAAGTATTTCATCTCACCAATCATACTCATTTCAAATTCAGTCTTCATTTCATCAGCAAATTTGTCACTAGCTTTATCTTCTTGTCCAAAGATAATGTCATCAACAAAAATAACTATAACCAACAAACCATTTTCAATTTCTTTTGTGTACAGATTGCTATTAGCTGTTCCTTTAGTAAATCCCAATTTCAACAAATACTTATCCAGTCTAGCATACCAAGTTCTAGGTGCTCGCTTTAGTCCATATAATGCTTTCTTCAGTTTACATACCATATCTCCTTCTTGAGTCAAAGGAAAACCTTCAGGCTACTCAATGTAGACTTCTTCTTCTAATTCACCATTCAGAAATGTGGACTTCACATCCATCTGATACACTTTAAATTTCTTAAAAGATGCATAAGCTAAAAACATTCTTACTGCTTCAAGTCTTGCTACTGGTGTAAAAGTTTCTTCATAGTCAATTCCTTCTTGCTATGAGTATCCCTTACATACCAATCTTGCTTTGTTTCTTACCACTTCTCCTTGTTCATTCATCTTGTTTCTGAATACCCATTTAGTTCCAATCACATTCTTATTTTTAGGTCTAGGGACCAATTCTCATGTCTTGTTCTTTTCAATCTAATCTAGTTCTTCTTTCATAGCATTAATCCAATGTTCATCTTCACAAGCTTCACTAGTAGATTTAGGTTCAATTTGAGAAATCAAACATAAATGTACCTTATTACAAGTTAGAACTCCTTTGTCCAAACTTCCAATAACTTGTTCAACAGGATGATGTCTTGATAGATACTTGTTCGGTGTCATAGTCACAGATCTTGTTTCAACTATAGATTCTTCTCTAGATTCCTCTCTGGTTTCTTTTGCAGGACTCTCATTCAATAATTCACTATCAGTCTCATAGAATAATTTAGTAGATTCAGTGTTAGGCCGAGGATGAGCTTCTTCATCAGATTCATAATCAAGCATTCTTTCCTAAATTTTGAACTTCTCATCAACTTTAACATTTGCGCTCTCAACAATAGTTTCACTTCTCTTATTGTAACATCTATATGCTTTTCTTTTCAAAGAATATCCAAGAAATTTTTTTTCATCACTTCTAGGATCAAACTTTCCAATATCATCATCTCTCTTTATATAACATTTGCTTCCAAAAATTCTAAAATACTTAACTGAGGGTGCATGTCCAAACCATAATTCATAAGGTGTCTTGTCTGTGTCTACTCTGATTTGTACTCTGTTCATTGTATATACTGTTGTATTCACTACTTCTCTCCAGAATGTCTTCACCAAATCATTCTCAAATAACATAGCTCTTGCTGCTTCAGTCACTGATCTATTTTTTCTTTCTGCAATACCATTTTGTTCAGGTGTTCTAGGGGCTCAAAATTGTCTCTTAATACCATTCACTTCACAAAAAGTGTTAAACTCTCTAGAAGTAAATGCACCACCTCTATCAGATCTCAAACATTTAATCTTCATTCCAGATTCATTCTCAACTTTATTCTTAATGATCTTAAACTTATCAAATGCTTCATATTTTTCTCTTAGAAATGCAATCCACATCATTCTTGTAAAATCATCAACAAGAATCATAAAATACCTTACTCTATAGAATCCTCTAGTCTTGGTAGGACCGCTCAAGTCTGTAGGAACAATCTCCAACTTCTCTACCGATGTGAACTTCTTACTAGGAAATGAACTTCTCTTCTGCTTAGCCATCACACATTCTTTGCAAATCATGTTAGTAGGCTTCATAATTTTAGGCAAATCCCTTACTACAAGTGTAGTAGTTACTTTCACAATGTTATCAAAGTTTATATGACAAAACCTTCTATGCCATAACCAACTGTCATCAATCTTAGTAATCAAACATGTCATCTCAGTAGGATTCAACTAAAATACATTACCTCTAGTTCTAGATCCAGTTCCAATCAGATTTCCATCTTTATCTTTTATCACACAAGTTTTCTCAGTAAACCAAACTTGATATCCCTTATCAACTAACTGTCCAACACTCAAAAGATTATGTTTCAATCCATCAACAAAGTAAACATCATCTATATTAGTCTTTCCATCAAGAGTAATAGATCCTATACCTTCAATCAAACAAGGTGCATTGTTACCAACTCTAACAACTCCTTCATCATAATTGTTAAACTTTATGAACTTTTTCATATCTCCAGTCATATGATGTGAACAATCACTGTCTATAATCCAATCAGCTTTCTTTTCAACTTGGGAAACTAAGGCTTTTTCTTCCTTAACATTAGATTCAGAATTCTCTTCTTTAATTGCTATAAATCTTATTTCATCATTATTCTCAGTATCACTTTCACTCAAAGTTCTTTCAATACTAGCTTCAAGATCTTCATCTTTAACATAATAACATTCCTTAGATCTTCTAGGCTTGAAATTATTTCTATATTTCTTAATTCTCTTAGGACATTTAGATGCAAAATGACCATATTCTTGACAAGTCCAACATTTAAAAAATTTCTTACCATCTAGTTCTCTTTTCACAAGCAAGGCAATACCTTCTTCAATCTTCTTGTCTTCTTCATTTCTAGATCTGCTGCTGGCATAATCTCTACTCACACTGGTACTTCTTGACAAAGTAGGACGAACACTAAGAGCACTGAATACTGTCTCCATTCTAGGTAAGTCTCTTGATACCCTCAAGTTCATTTCTGCTGCTTCCAATCTTCCAAGAAGAGTCTCTCTAGTAAATTTCATTGTACAAGGTATAACTTGTTCAATCATCTGTGTTGTCTGCTTAAATACAAGAGTCAATGTCCTCAGAATTTTCCATATCACTTCATTCTCTATCTTTGATCCTCCACAAAATTTTATCCCTGCAACAATTTCTGACATTCTACCAATATAGCTTCTAACAGATTCATCTTCCATCATTCTAATATCCTCAAATGCACATATCCAATTATGTAATCTAGATCTCTTTGCATGTTCATCACCTTCAAAAGTAGATTGTAAAGCTTTCCAAATTTCATGAGATTTTTTAAAACATTTTACCTGACTGTATTCATTCTCAGGAAGTGCTATCAAAAGTGCTTCTCTTGTAAGTATGTTACACATGAATAGATCTACCTCATCTTTTGAACTTGATTCAAGATTATCTTCTTCAATGATAGTCCTATCATTCTTTGTAATCAACCAATAACCTCGTCCTAAACATAGTAGATGTGTCTTCATCTTTTCTTTCCAGCTGTCAAAATTTACTCCATCAAACTTAGGGCTTTCTTTCCTGAAATTCACCATAGATCTCCTTAAACTGTTAAACTTTCCTTTCAAGGACCTGCTACTCTGATACCAATTGTTAGAAAGTAAAGTCCACCAAGATAACTGAGAGGGGGGGTGAATCAGTTATCAGATAATTATAACTTTTATCAACTTCAATAGCATTGAACCATGTAAGCAATATAATTACCAACCATAGAAAGATATTCATACACAATGACACAATAACACAAGATATGTTGACTAGGGAACCTCTTGATCAAAGAGTAAACCCCGGTGGGAATGGTGCCCACAAAAGATGCACTAATATGAATATTCCTTGTGAAAGGATGGACTCTGTTAGGAGTCTTATGAAATACATTCAATACATATAAATTCCTATTAGGAGATTTTGAATCCCTGTTAAAAGATTCTAACCCTGTTAAGAGTTATGGAAGACAGAAGGACCCACTGCCCAAATAGCTTCAGGGTAAGATCACTGAACTCACTGTCCAAATAATATTTGCATTATTCAACAGAATAATATGTTACCTCTTCCCTGACTGTGTCAAACTACACTCACTGCTACACTAGTTCTCAATCTCATATCTCTATACTTCGCATGTCTTCCTTCACAATTTCGCTCTCATACTTAGCTCTTTTCTTCACTTCATGATTACCGCATCACATCTCAACATTTCTACTAAATTAAAACAAGGAAAAACATTCCTTCCTTTATACCACACTCAAATAATTACAAATGAGTCGGCACACAATTACAAAATAAAATATTCCACATGCTACACCAAAATTACATAAAACTATCAGCTTCCAAATACAATGAATCTTCACTCGTGTGACTTCTAAGTTTGCGCTGTGAACCTCATCACTAAAAATGTGTCTCAAACTTCCCTTTGACTGCACAAAACTAGATTCCATCATGATTAGGAGATATCATCTGATTTCCAAAAACCACTACTCAGGAACACTGCCTGAATACTGCTTCCACCAAAATGCTCATAACTTTCATGAATAAAATAATTACTATCTATGCTCTTAACCATAGACATATAACATATCCAAGAGTATAACCTCAACATCACATATTTCCAACTGCAATATCCCAAATGCACTAATCAAAACATTGTCCGCTTCTCTGTAAGTCTGCAGAAGATCATTGTGTTGACATCAATGACAATCATAGTCATGAATGCAACAACAACTGCTACAAAATGACTGCCAAGCATTCAACATTCATTCCTAACAGTCACCATGATCGACGTCTGCAACTTGAAATAGAAAGTAGGAGAACCATTCCTAACTTTCCTCAAATGTTAGAGGAAAAAGTTATCGTTTTATCCTCGACAAATTATGAACAATGAGAAACAGGAAATCTTCATCAATAATCTGATTCTAGAAGTCAATTATTATCTTCAAATACAAAATCATAACTCATTTGACAAAATGGTGGATAGTGCCATGAAAATAGAGGATGTACTTGTTCACAAGGGAGATATCATGCTTCATAAAGAAAACAAGTATGATTCAAGTTCCAATTCACACAACAAAGATAAAGTCAAATTATGGAACAAGAACAAAAATGTTGTCACAGATGGTGTTTTTTATCACATTAGTGCTCCACCCAATGCAACAACATTTAACCTCATGATTGGCACTCAAGCCATAAAGGCATCTGAGAAGCAGAATATTGCTCTTCCTAAAAAGTCAAATGAATACAAACCATGGGTTACAAAAACAAAATGTGAGTTCACTCCTTTGGGTGAGTCCTTGGAATCTGCCTTGAGAAATTTGTTGGTAAATAACATCATTACATTACCTGAGATAAAATTGTATGACCCAAAAGTCAAACCTAAGTGGTGGAAGGAGACTGATTTTTGTGATTTTCATTGAAACAAGGGTCATAAAACCAACAATTACATGTGCCTAAAACATCTTATTCATGACAAAATTGATGCTGGAGAAATTGTGATTGACAACCACAAATCCAATAATGATCATACAACATTCACATAACCTTTTCCAAAACACACTTGAGGAGAGTCATCTTCTAAACTAAATGTGGGTGATAAGGTCAATTATACATACTCCGATAACAATGATTCCATCAACATGGTAGAGCCATGCGCATGGCAGCACTGTAATGTCATCACCATTCTCAGGAAGGACAAAGAAAATAGATCGGCTAATGTAGTCACTCAATCTCAAGCTCAGGTAACTCTTCTAGGACTACAATTGGGTTCATCAAATGCCCTAAAAGTACCATTTAATCTTGCATCTGCAACTAAAAAAAGGAGTGCATCTAAATCTTCTAATTCTAAAGAGTCCAAAACAATAGCTCAAGGATACAACATTATCCAACAACTCCAACACACTAATGCAAAGATATCTATATTTGAGTTGATTCAATTTCTCTTGATCGTCATGTGGTTCTAGAAAAAGCTCTCATCAGTTCTAATGTTCCATAAAATATTGATCTTGATCAGTGTAAAACCACAGTAGGTCATTTGACTTCTCCTTAATACATTTCCATTTTAGAGGAAGATGAAAATTCATTGAGTCATCTACATAACAAGCCATTGCATATTGAAGTCTTGATTGAGAACCATCATGTCAAGCATGTTTTGATAGATGGAGGAGCTGGTCTAAACATTTGTTCATATAAAATGGTTACACAACTGGGATTTCCAGAAGATGTTATTGATCCTAAAAAGAAAATAACCATTAAATCATATGATGAGAAAGAGATATCTTCTAAGGGAGTCATCATGTTACCTATTAGAACAAGACCTGTCATCAGATATATCACTTGTCAAGTATTGGACCTCTTGCTAGCCTATAAAATCCTCTTAGGAAGGCCTTGGATTCACAAAATGCAAGCTATTCCATCAATGTACTACCAATGTGTCAAGTTTCCCTATGATGGATTAGAGGTCACAATACTAGTAGACATTTTATCATCTTGTAATGCTTTTAAGGAAAGTGCCAACAAGCTTGTCCCACACAATAGAGAGTCTTCTACCAAATAGAGTGACATAGCGTCCACATCCAAAATGGAAGACATAGCTAAGGAGGTCAAAATCAAAGATACAAGTATGGGAGAATATGCAATAGAACCATTTCTATCTCTTACATCACTCCCACTCTCACCTAAATCTTATGGGCTACCTTCAGAGAAAATGAAACCTACAACTAAAGAACTACAAGTTATCTTTAATGGGAGTTTCATCATGGAATAGGTGTCCAAACAAGAATCAGATGAAGAAGTTGTACTAGCCTGGCTATACAAAGATGAACCTCAATGACAAGTAGTTCAAAAATGTGAATCCAAAACACTTAAAGTTCCTTCAAAATCATATGGACCAGGACACATGCTAATTTCCAAAATGGGATACACTAGAAAAGGACCTTTAGGAAAAAGAGGCAAAGGTATCATCAAACCCATTGAACATTGTAGGAAGAAAAACAAAGATACTACTGAGATAGGTTATTAGAAGATACCTTTCCATCTCGGTGGAAAATCTACTCATGTCATAGAACAGATAGATACTAAACAAGAGGAAGAAACACATCATTCAAACAGTGATGATTCAGACACAAGGAATGTTTTTTCTTATGAACGTATACCTCATCACATCTTAGACCTTCTTAATGATGAAAAGAAACATAAGGAACCAGTCAATGGGGTAGATACACAAGAACCTACTACAACACAAGAACAAATTGGTATACAAGTGACAGTCACAACACAAGAACTGACTGATTCAACAAACAAACCAGAATAAGAAGGCATATCACTCACCATAGCTGAACACTTGGGACACTCTAGTGATTCTAAGACAAATTCTCATAAATATGAATTCCATTCAGACTCTGAAGGTAACCCTACTTGGGGGATTTATCCTGATTTCACACATATTCTTAACTTTCTAAGAGATCCTGATGAGGAATCTAATGACTATGAATGGGGAGTCATTCTGGATCTGGAGGAAGAGGAGGTCATAATAGACAAACACATAGATGTTATTCAAAAATATGAACCTTCAACCGACTTGAGTCAAGAACTAAATAAAAAATCTTGTGAGTCTAATTCCCTTATTACTAATGCAAGATCCAATGATGACATCGAGACTCTTAACGAGCTAAACATCTTGAGTAGTAATATCACCTTCAAATTCAAGATTTGGATTAGAAACAATGATGACAACACTATGTGCATAAAAATGTCAGATTGTCCTTCCCCCCTCTTACTATCAAACATCCCAAGCTTATTGATCAAATGTCCACATATCTAAGCCAAGATATCCATACTTTCTAAATAGACTATGCTTTAGCATGTTACCTGAATTCTATTGAACCTATGACAACTTCCATCATTGAACCTAGCATTAGCATGACAGAGTCAGATATTAAGTATCTCAGTCAAAATAATAAGAACAAAAAGAAAAAGAGCTCTAAGGGTGAAACCCACTATGTGGCAGTCTCAGAGCCAAAAATAGTAAAAACAAAAGACATATTCTGAGGGTAAAAACCTCTCTGAGGCACCCCAGGATGAGATATTTGATGTCCTTCTGAGTCATTTATAGGATAGATCACTAGTTTTGATAGAACCAACTCAGTTTATCAATTTGGGCACAATAGAGGAACCTCATATGATTCATGTTGCACAATCTCTGTTAGAAGAGGAGAAACAAGAATTCACCAAATTGTTAACAGGGAAGAAGATAAAATTTGCATGGAAATATTCAAACATGCCTAGGTTAGATCCTAATTGGATTATGCACCATCTTTCTATAGCTCTAGGAGTTAAACCAATCAAACAGAAGTTGCGTAAAATGTATCCTCATGTTGCACTTCTTGTCAAAGTTGAACTAGAAAAATTACTCAAGGCCGGATTTATCTGAGTAATAGACTATGCTGAATGGATATCAAACATTGTTCTGGTGTCAAAACCAAACAAGTCTATATGAGTATGCACATATTTATGTGATGTAAATAAAGTATGCCCAAAGGATGAATTTCCACTACCAAACATCGATATGATAGTGGATATGATTGTAGGATTTGAAATGTACTCTTTAATGGATGGCTTTTCTGTATATAACCAAATAAAGATAGCTCCATAAGATTAAGAGAAGACAACTTTCACCTGTGCATGGGGTACTTTCTGCTAGAATGTAATTCCATTTGGTCTTAAGAATGTTGGTGCCACTTATAAAAGAGCTATGACATCTATCTTTCATGATATAATGCATAAAAACATGGAGGACTATGTAGATGACACATTGGCTAAATCAATGAAAAGATCTAAACACCTATCTGACTTGGATACAATATTAGACATAATGGAAAAATTTAGTATTGGACTAAATCCCAATAAATGTACCTTTGGTGTCACTTCAAGAAAGGTCCTAGGATACATTATTTAAAAGAAAGGTATAGAAGTGGATCCAGCAAAATTCAAAGAAATCATGGAGATGCAACCTCCTAAGAATGTTAGTCAAATGTGTACTTTGCAAGGAAGCATATAATCCATTAGATGCTTCATCTCTCAGTTAGTTGATATATCACAACTTTTCACTAAAACATTGCATAAAGGTGTGACCTAAAAATGGAGTGAAGAATGTGAAAATAATTCAAACCATATCAAGAAATACTTAGAGAATCCATCAATTCTCATGCCTCCTATTCAGGGAAAGCCATTGATATTGTATGTTTCTACAATAGATACATCATTGGGGGCACTATTGGCGCAACATGATGAAAATAAATGGGAAAAAGATATCTATTACATCAGTCAAACGTTGGTGGCTTATGCAAAGAAATATTATATGATAGAGAAGGCATGTCTAGCTGTCATCTTTGCATCATAGAAACTGCGACATTACATGTTGGCTCACACCATACACCTCATAGAAAAGATTGATCCACTACAATAGTTGTTAAGAAAATTTGCTCTCACTAGTAGATTAGTGAAATGGGTAATGCTAATGAGTGAATTCGACATTGAGTATGTTGAAAGGAAAGACATCAAAGGATAAGTCATCACAGATCAACTATTTGAATCTCCAATGTTCAATGACCAACTGATGCAGGTGGAATTTCCTGATGCTTCTATCATGACCTATCCTCTAGAACATGACAGTTATTCTTTGACGGGTCCTACACAAAAAATGGATCTGGAGCCATCATCTTGTTTATCACTCCACAAGGTTACTCCATTCCAAAAGAATTTAGAATCAAATTTCCTTGCACCAATAATATAGAAAAATATGAAGCTTTGTTAAATGGAATGAAATTGACAATAGAATGGAGAGTGATGAAATTACACATTCATGGAGACTCTCAACGAGTCATTCACAAAGTCAATGATGTGTATCAAAAAAAGGATCAGAAACTGATTCCATACAAACAAATGGTAGATGATCTCAAGAAATACTTCATTTTTATCATGTTCAAACAAATACCAAGAATGGAAAATAAAGTAGCTGATGCCTTGGCTACGCTATCCTCTCTAATACAGTAACTAGAACATGAGCTACACTACGAGTTCTTGGTGGAAGCACTGTCATTCCGTGCCTATGATTTCCCAGAAACCCTCATGATCTGTACCGTTGTTGGTCATGACTCCTCATGCTAAAAAACTATCTATTCCTACCTTCAAGACCAAGTCATTCCTAATACCCTTAACCATCATGAAAAATGTTACCTTATCCATAACACATCATGGTATGTCATTATTAGTAATGATCTGTACAAATGAAGTCTAGATGGTACACTCCTTAGATCTTTAGAACGAGAAGATTCAAAATGCACATTAGAGGAAGTCCACAAAGGTATTTGTGGGTCACATTCCAATGGTTTTACATTAGCTTGAAAACTCATTAAGGCAGGGTACTATTGGCCAGATATGGATAAAGGGGTTGTGACATATGCTAAGAATTGAAATAAATGCCAAGTCCATGGTAACTTGATTTACACACCAGGTAGAGATCTAATTCCATTCATAACACAATGGCCTTTTCAACAATGGGCATTTGATCTCATAGGAGCCATATATCCACATTCATCAAATGGTCACACCCATATAATCAAAGTAACAGATTACTTTAAAAAATGGGTTGAAGCAGTTCCTTTGACATAGGCAACCGACAAATAGATTTATATGTTCATTCTAAATTACATTATTTGCCAGTATGGTATCCCACACTCTATCATCACTGACAACAGAAGTGAATTCAAAAATAAGGACCTAGATTCCTTATGTTCTAAATTCAATATTATTCAACATTGGTCATTTGTCTACTATCCATAGGGAAATGGACAAGTTGAAGCATCCAATAAGAACTTATTAAAAATATTGCACCGCACAGTCAACAAAATAGGGAAAGATCGACATCTGATGATAAATCCAACTCTCTGGGCTTATAGAATGAGTATAAGAATTCCCACTAGGGCTACTCCTTTCGCTTTAGTATATGGGACTGAAGTGGTACTACCTATAGAGGTTGAAATCCCATCACTTGGAATCAGAATGCATGGTCTAGTAACTAATGATGATTACAGAGTGTCTAGGTTGCAAGAACTTGAATTACTAGATGAGCGCAGGAAAGATACATATGATCATCTCATAGTATATCAAAAATAAATCTCTAGAGGCTACAACAAGAAGGTCAAACAAAAATAATTTTAGATCAGTGATCTAGTCTTGAGAAAGAATAGTAAAAATCAATCCCATCGAGAACGCAAGGGAAAGTTTGAACCCAACTGGCTGGGTCCCTTTGTTGCTACTGCTATTTTTTGCTCAAGAGCCTATCAACTCTCAATGACTGAAGGAGAACAGCTCCGTGAACCGATCAATGTTCTTCATCTGAAGAAATTCTATGCCTAAATAACTAGCATGTGGAAAATGTCCTAAAAAAATGATCATCTTGGTGAAAACCTAGCAATAGGCACCTTGATGGTCTAACAACAAAATCCAAAAAAAATTGAAAAGTGGGAAATACAAAAAAAAAGAAGAAAAAGAAAAGTGCCTTGGTGAAAACCTGGTAAATAGGCACCTTGGTAGAAAAAATAGAATCTCTTCCAAGATGGTGAAAACCCGGTAAATGGGTGCCACTTGTATAAAACACTCCATCTATCAAAGAAATCTTGGTAATTTCCCAATTTTTTTTGTCTTGTTTTAGTTTATATATATCTTATAATTTAATAAAGCCAATTTCCACACCAAGCGACAAGAGTCAAAACCTAATCAATGTTTACAACTTGGGGGCAATCCTAGTCATATCCAATAGTCATCAATACATTGGGTGAGTCATATCCAAGTTAGTTTTTCTGTCTCCCTACCAGAAAAGGATTTTTACAACTAACACCAATAGAAGCAAACTACAACACTATAAATAAACCAATTTGTGAG